>JAOVVB010230461.1:0-10410 GCA_028570985.1 Heterobranchus longifilis
AGACTGGACCTGTGGTTTAAACTGGACCTGTGGTTTAAACTGCACCTGTGGTTTAGACTGGACCTGTGGTTTAGACTGGACCTGTGGTTTAAACTAGACCTGTGGTTTAAACTGCACCTGTGGTTTAGACTGGACCTGTGGTTTAAACTGGACCTGTGGTTTAAACTGCACCTGTGGTTTAGACTGGACCTGTGGTTTAGACTACACCTGTGGTTTAAACTGGACCTGTGGTTTAGACTGGACCTGTGGTTTAGACTGCACTTGTGGTTTAGACTGGACCTGTGGTTTAAACTGGACCTATGGTTTAGACTGGACCTGTGGTTTAGACTGGGCCTGTGGTTTAGACTGGACCTGTGGTTTAGACTACAACTGTGGTTTAAACTGGACCTGTGGTTTAGACTGGATCTGTGGTTTAAACTGGACCTGTGGTTTAGACTACACCTGTGGTTTAGACTACACCTGTGGTTTAAACTGGACCTGTGGTTTAAACTGGACCTGGTTGCTGTGTCCAGCAGAAACCACCTGAGGCTCAACTTAAACCTGATTTTTAAGGTCATAAAGTTCAGCATAAGGACAGATTTATGTTGACAATGTGTTGCATCAGGGTGATAATCTCTATAATCGTGCACACATTACTCGGGGTGTAATCGCATTTACTCGTGTTGTACAATGTGGAAATACAAAAAACAATGGAAACATTGCAGATCAAAATAACGCCAGTAACCCCTCAGCAACACGGATAAAATATTGATAACAATGGTAATTCCATTGCCCCAGTGCATGCTGGGAAGCCATCACAATGTCTATTCTAATTTTGCCTTAAAGTGTTTAGTAGGATGAAACTGGTTTTAATGATAACCGCAACGGTTAGTAATACTGTTCAATTTTTAGTCATCATTAAAGCCGTGTTTGATTACCGCACTTTTGATATTCTCACTCAGTTCTCATTGTAATTACTATCACTGTATCCTTAAGACTCATCTGTATTCATGTAAATTGTGCATGGGGTCATTGCATATATAAATGCACTCAAATACCAATGTTAATGCACATTTGATCATATGGTTTTCATATGTTAACTTTTTACATGTTATTCTTTTAATGCAAACAAAAACTACATAGTGCGGCTAATTTTATTTGTGTTTTTTTCATATAAAACTTGGTGAAATGATTTCAGTGACGTTTTTGAACATTTTCAGCACATTTTAACAATACCGTGATAATACTGATAACGGTGATCATTTTGGTCACTATAATCGTGATAGGAAATGTTCATATTGTTACATCTCTAATGTAATTTAGTCTATAAAATATCAGAAAAGAGCCAAATATGACATCTGTCCAACAGTCCAAACCCAAAGAGATTCAATTTACAATAATATAACAGAGAACAGCAGCACATTGGAGAAACTAGAAGCAGCAAATGTATTGCATTATAGATAGTTGGATGATGAAAATTGTTGTCAATTGAGTCAACTAATCATTTCAGCTCTACTATAATTTGTGCTTATCAGCTCGAGGGTAAACGACACGCTGCAAACATCACCCCTTCAAAAAACGAACCCAAACAAATTAGTTCAGAACCTAAATGCTGGAACACCCTTGTCGTCTCTGGCAACCGCTGTGTGCTTTAAGAGACAAGAGCCCGTGCCACCATCTGAAGGAAGCCTAATTGAACTCATGCAAATGAAAGATGTGTTAAAAATTCCTCTTCATCATCATGGGGGGATGAAGTATTTTGGCACCACACAACCACGGCTCCCTGTGTTTCATCTTTCCCAGTAGTGCTTGTGGTTGTAGTTTGAAGTGAAATATACACCCACCCCCCTATTTTCTCCCCCTTCTTTCTCTTCATTTCCCCTCCACAGCTTACACCCAACCCCCCCCCCACCTTACGTATCTCGACAATAACCAATTACAGGCGCAGGAATGCATGGTGAAATGTGTGGCCTGGAGCATGTAGGTTTTATATCAGACTCCACACTGATATGATAGTAACAACATGGGTGGGGGAGCTATAAAAACAACACTCTGTTTCACCTTCCCATATTTTTGGAGCTTGTGGAAATTGACAGCCATAGTGGCGGCTGGTAGTATCAAGCTACCGCCGGCAGACTAATGAAAACAATCACGTGGAGCCGCGGGAGTTCTGCCTGTTTTCAGGACAAAAGTGCACAGTGCTGAAGGACCAACTGCTCGCCGGTGCAGCCGCACATGAGAAGCAGCGTGCAGCTCGAGCTGAACATAATGAAAATGGACTCAAACTAGTCTGCACTAATGAGTTTTTACCATGAGACCGAAAGCATCTCTATGGCTAACTAAGCGGCTAACTAGTCCCCTGCTGGGGCCCAGCTGCTGGGTGTGATAGTACAGTAATGAATTGATCGCAGCAGAGCCTTTTACTTATTTCCTGTTGTAGATCAGCCAAGTTGGACGGGTATCGCTGATGGCTCAGAGCTGCGTCCACGTGTCGGATTTGGTTTAAAATGCCGACAACAGACTCAACATTTGTCTCAAATCAAACACAACGCAGCAAATAAACACTGCAATCGCAGCATGCTGTGCTTCTAACAAAGCCGGCAGTCTTAGTATCGACTGTCTGCCTCCACATCTTACACGAGCTCATCCCAGGCAGTCATAAAAGACTGCAAATGAGGGAGTGTCTTCAGAGAGCGAGGCGTTTTCCGTCTCCGGGGAGGACAGATCTGATGATCAAATCCTTTCCTGTCTCCTTGTTGAACCGCTCTCCGCAGCAAACAGAGGGTCTCATGTGTCACACTCCGCTGCCCACCCGTTCTGATAAAAGGCCTTAATATTTACAGCCCAGAGAGACTGCACTTGCAAAAAGTAAACAAGGAAATGTGGAACTAATTACAGACAAATTCTATGTGTATAATCCCAGACACCCAATTTGAGGAACCCTCATTCTGTGCAGCAAAGCCAAACATCTGATACAGTAGTATAACACATAATCAGGTAATGGTGAATACATTATAATACATGATAATGATATATATCATGATATAGCATGTTTCCTGGTAATTTCATAAATGAAATAAGCAGATGGTAAAGCCTATTTTTGGATACTTCATGTTAGTGTAAAGCGTTGTTGGTTTTTCGACATTGCGATAGAAATGATATAGATATTTTTATATTGTTTTGATGATATATAACGTCAGATTGCCCAGCCCTATACGCTCTTTAACACATTTGTGCCCAACGACTATATTTAGTGTGTTAACGAAAAATGCCACAACATCTGTTCTGATTGGTCTAAAGTTTTGAAATTTGGTACAGACATACTTTGTGCAAGTGTCTAACAATACAACGTTGACAGTTGTAGATCACAGGAAAATCAGTCAGGATTTTTTAAATGTTTTATGTTTTGTTTATTAAATGTTTTCCATATGATATATATTTTTTAAACTGCATGTGTGCTTATCTTTGAAAATCAACTTATGACTCCATATAGGCCTACCAGTAAAAGTGATCCTTGTAGATTCTGAGGTACAGCCATTTTCTTATAACACTATATTTTGTCTTTGGGCACATGGGACTACTGTTTTTCCTGAAATACAATGGAGTATATGGAAAAAGCAGTAGCCCCTCCCCTTGTGCCCAAAGACTATCCTACAGTACGATAAGAAGAACTCACTTTTCAGACAAATTGTTTGACTGAGGCAAGCCCAGAGAAGACTGCCAACCAAAGGAAATTGAAAACCTCAGCTGCAGGCACAAATGGGTTAAACCACAAAGACAGCAAAGCAGGAAGTGATTTATAAATAAAAAACAACATGGATACACAAATGAGGCCATCCAGTGTGGTTGTTTTCTAAAGCGAGCGTGTAATTTCTAGCACGATAACAAATTAGTCATTGTGCAAAAAGACAGCACATGGAGGGAGCCCACAGGGGGACGCACACTCCCAGTTTTAAAAATACATATCCCATAATGTAGATTTGTCTTCTGATTTAAGCTCCAGATGCAGAGCGAGTGAAAGCGGGGAGGAAGAGGGTTCGAACAATTCGTAGTTCACCAGCAGTAAAATAGACGTTTGTGTGAAGAGCCGCCCACTGACTAGGGTGGGCCTACACAGAGAAACACTGTGTGATATTCAGCCCTGGCACACATCATTATTATGATTACCATGATCTCTAACCTCATTTGCCTCCATGTCTCGGTTCTCCAGGAGCAGCAGAAAAACACCACTCAGGGTTTGTCGATGGCTGCCTGTGATCCCTGCTCCTTTTTATCCAACACACAACTGTCTCACTGTACAAGGTGCCGTGAAACAGGGAGGCCCGGAGGACGACGAGTGGGCGGATATCGGCGGAAATGAGCACATGTTGCTCAATTATCATCTCCATGTGTAGCTCTATATCTCCAAGACCTGTGGGGCATTAATGAACAGCTCCAGAGCAAATCACAACCACTTCCTTTACATCCAAGTTTCTGGATTTGGAATTGGATATGCTTTTTTTATTTTTTAATGATGTGACGCTTTAATGTCTTACTTCCGTTTGTTGCACCAAGTCAACAAAATAAAGAGCAAGCTCAGTAAAATGTTACAAATAGACTGAGTTCCATTTTTAAACTAAGTGTATTACTGTTTATATGAGCGTTAGTGTGATACACTATAACCTAAATAATTTAAACAGATCCCAAAAGTCCATAAGCCTCATCGTTTCATGATTTCCACTCTGAAAAACCTGCACTTCTTAAACAGAGATGGTTTAAACGAGAGCTAAAACTACTCAATTAGTCAATAAGCCAATTAACTGAAAGTTAATCTGCAACTATTTTAATAATTAATCATTTTCCAAGAAAGAAATACCAAATGTGTTTGTCCTAGCTTCTCCAATGTGAAGATTTGCTGAATTTCACTATTTTATATGGTAAACTGAATACTTTGTGGTTTAATTGTTGTTGAAGATGACTCCTTAACACTCTGGGAAACTGGGTATTTTTAGTTCATTACTGGCTTTTTATAGACAAAGAAACTAATCCATTAATTGAGGAAACCCCCCAAAATGCTTTAGTTGCAGGCCTAGTTTAAACCAATTTCCCCTAAAACGTTATGTGCCCACCCACAGAGCCAAAAGCTGTTGTGTTTTCTGCTGCACAAAGACACTGACCACCATCATTTAAAAAAGAAAAAAAAAGTCCTCTTACCACAAGCCAAACAAAAACCTTCAAGTAAAAGAAAAATGAATGCAAATGAGCTGCAGATTATGCACCCACAAGAATGCTAAAACTACATGGCAATTTCACATTGTTTTGCAGATTTTTATCAACACTTAATTAACACCAATTTTTATTTTATTTATTTATGCTGAAAATGAGCCCTACATATACAGTATAACATTGTCATCCAATTACTAGTTCTCACTTCTGTAAAAACACCAGCTAGCTCTTCATGGTTGAATCTGGCATCAAACAGACTCTAATTATGATAAACAAATATCCCATCAGTGAATGGTGTGGATCTGCCATTGTCTCTGGCTGAGCACAGAACAGGCTTTGGCAGTGTGTAGAAGAGTGTGATAGTCAACAGTGTGCTTTCCCAGTGGGAAAACATACTGTATGACCAAATGCTGCACTGATTAGCAACATACAGCATTGCTTAGTTTTATAAATTAGCATGAAAACGAGACAAAGAAAGAAAGCATGTATGTGAAGGGTGTTTTCACGTATACAGTAACACCCTGCTGCTCAGTGAGAATGTTTCACAGCACTTATAGATTACATCTCCACTGAAGGTCAGTGTGACAAAGTCATGGTGCGGCATGTGTTTTCTTCAACGAGTCCACTAAACCATACGATCACGTTACGTTCCGACCCTCTAATACGACCTGTTTTCTATATTAGCACCCCTAGTGGTGGAAGAAAATACGACCCATATGAGCGTTTTTCGCCCTCATACCGACAGTAAATGTTAAGTTTGTGGTGGTAGGTTTAGGTTTAGGCAACAAAACAACATGGTAGGTTTAAAAAAAGGTTGCAGTTTGGGTTAAAATCATATTTTAGACATTAGCCTAAATCACTTCTGTGCGTCCGCGTCACGTGACGAGAGCATATAACATAAGGCTTCAGTTCCTCCATGTAAACGTAAACAGGCTGTTTGACATCAAGGCAAAACTGTGAAAATATTCTAAATATAGCATAGATTTTTTTATCATCATCGCAATATGAACTTTTGCAATAAACACATAGTGAAAGACACATTTTTTGAGTTAGTTGAAAGAGAGTATCTGTAGAAAACTGCTCTTTAAAATGAAAAAAAAATATATATATTTTTTTAAACGGTGTCGTTTGTGTCGGGTACAGCCGTACCTAATACATAATGGAATAAAAACACTTTTTACATTAATCTCATCACAGTTAACTCCAGAGAACGTCTCAAAGAAGCTATAAAACCCATTCCTGTCCTTAACATAATCTATATTTCAGGACTGTCACTGAACGCAGCACCGTGTCTGACCTCGGCAGCAGTGAGGGCATCTGGGCGGGCCGCGTGAGTTCCACCAGTTTGCGGAGCCTCTGAGCGTCTTTGCGTAAGTCGGCTGCGTGCACGTGAAGCTTCCTGCGCTCCACGGCGTCCATCGCCGCCTCGCTTCGCACTGCGGTCATGAAGGCATCCAGCGGGTCCTCGGCGGAGGAGCCGGAGGAGTCTGAGAGGAGGGATGAAACGCACGGTAACACGAGGAGAACGTGCATCCGTAGGTATAAAACAGTGAACTCCCGGGCGATGACTCACCTCCTCTTCCTCCACTCAGCTTTTTCTGAGTCTCTGCCAGCTCCTTCTCCACCTCGGACAGTTTGGACACCTACATGAAAATCAAACGCACAAATGTTACAGAAACATACAGCATGCAGTTTACATAAATACACCTGGCAGTATAGAGTTGTTTCTATTATTTTCAGTACAAAGAGCATCTCCCCTAACCCTACAGAGAACACCTGCTTTTATACATTATTATGCTCATTTTCAAGTTCTATTTTGGGTTTTTACATGCTTTAATGTTTCACATGTTTTCACATGCTGTCTGTCTGAATATACAAATGAGACTTGGATTATATTGCATGAGTTGTGTGAGAGTTTGTAAACTGATTTTTTTATATAGTTTTCCTTCTCTTCACTGTGGAGGCATGCTTCTTCACAGATTCAAGGTAACACAGGGAGAGTAATAATATAAAAATCATCATTTTTCTTCAATGACCAAATACCAAAACTAATGACATTCTCACTACAATCAGCTGTATTTTGTGTTTGCTGCCTGTTTGTTAGCCTGCTGCTAACATGCTAACATGCTAACATGCTAACATGGTAAACATTATACCTGTATAATGCAACATTTAGCTCAAAGCAAATGAATGTAAAGAAGGAAACAGTGAGAGTTAAAGAGATATTTTGCTGGTTTAAATCTCGTCTGGTTTACTGGGCGACCAGAGACTGAATAACACTTTACTTCCTGTCTCAGTCTGCGCCTGTCTGCGTTCCCGTTCTCAAAGTCCCTTCAACCTACACGCTGAAAATGACAGGTTTTGAAGATCTGGATCATGTAATAAGGCAGGTCTGCTCTGTTCTTGTGGTGAATGATTGTAAAGATCGACAAAGAATATGTTTACAATGTTTTCCTGTAAATGTTCTGCCGTGCACTGGATCCAGACCTTCCTCCAGCGGTGACACAGTCCTGTGGAGATAGGTCTGGCTGTGCAAGACTCATTTAAATCCAGCTGTGTGTCATTCCAGTGTGAGCTTCGTGTGTAAAAGAACGGTGCCGGGTCTCTCCGGCGAGATCCCCCAGTGCGTGCCCGTCATCTGAAATCCGTGCACCGCGACCACGGAGGGAAGTCAAACCCCGCCCCCCCACTCAGAGCCGGCAACGTATCTCTTTAAACATGCACTGACTCAGAATAATGTGGTGTGTATAAACAGCAGCAGATGTTTACCAGTGATTCATAGGTCTCAGGCCGCTCCTCAACCTTTCCCGCCTTTTTCATCCTCTCCTGCCTCTTCCTCTCCACAGTGCCGGTCCGATCCAGGAACGTGTCGTCATCACTGTCGTAGTAATCCTCGTCTTCCCAGTTCTTCTTCTTGCGCTTACGGGACACTAGAAATAGGAAAAACTATTATTGCAGTCCTCAGATCTGCACGCTATAGGTTCATGTAGTTCTACTTGGAGACGTTCTCTCTGGAGCAGAGTTCCCACCTGCTTCCTGGCGGAGCAGCCCTCTGGCCTCCAGCATCCGACAGGCCTCCAGGCAGCACTGGATGGCCGCTTCTTTCTTCTTCCCCGTGTGGGTCACCTCGGCAACCAGCTGCCGGCCCGTGGCGTCGTCCACCGGCAGCCTGACACACAAACAACATGAACAACGGGACTCTATACACACTCTGCAACCTTTCTGACGGCGACAGAAGTTTACAATCAGAAATCAGGGGCTTCACGTCACTCACTTTATTCTGCAGAGCCAGCTGCCGTGGCTTTTGTCTTCATACTCAAACTCCAGCTCCTCTCCTGAGATCACGGAAAGTTGAAGTCAAGAAACTCAAGAAATAAAAAACTACTTTGGATGTTTTGAAGTGTGGTTGTATGAGGCAGTTATCCACAGTCGGTGTATTACCTGCAGTAGATGGAGGTCGGCACGTCCCCTGTTTGGAGAAGCAGACAAGAGGACAGACACGGAAACTAAACAATGTACTGCTGTGGACGAGGCCGCACAGAAAAACATATTTTAGCAACTTAAAAAAAAATCAACATCAGTTAGGTGGACGCTATACTTGGAATATTGTCACCACTTTACCTCGCCGTCAGACATGTTTAAGTTTACACAGTGAAGTGAAGCTGTTATCTCTGCTCTCATCAAAGCTACAGAACACAGGAGCCGCTGGTCTACTGCTGCCACGATCGGTTAGTTTGTTTGTGTCTGTGCGACTTTGGTGTTTTGAAAGGGTTAGTGTTATGAACTATTAAACAAACTAACCGATGGAGGCAGCAGCAGACCAGCAGCTCCTGTGTTCTGCGAGGTAAAATCACTGTTTTTATCAAAGGAGTCTGGTGGCTTTGACGAGAGCAGAGATAACAGCTTCACTGATTTACGGCAACATAAAGCTGTCAAAATATTCTAAATATAGTGTAAACTCAAACGGATATAGATTTACGTTTTGCTGTGTGGCCCCATCTGCAGCAGTACATTGCTTAATTCCCGTGTCAGGATTCCTGTCTGCTCGTCCAAACGTTTATGTGTCAGGGCTGCTCCCTCTGAGTCGATTAGTCCACTAATCGGTCGTTTTGGTCTCAGCCGACTAAGATTTCTTTAGTCGATGAGTCATTGTGTTTTTCACGCTGAGTGACTTATTTCCAAGAAACTTCTGAGCACATCTCTGCTAAACACAAGATTTTAAGTGGTGCTGTTGCAGGATTCTTTGTAGAAACTCAAGTTTTCTGTCGATTAAATCAACTAATCGATTAGTCGACAAAATCGCATGAGCGTTAGTCGACTAAGAATTTCTTTAGTCGAGGACAGCCCTAATGGCATACAAAGCAACATTTTGAAAACGCTATCTTCGTTGAATATTTGTAATCTTTTGTTGCAGAACCGATTCAGTTGTTTCAAAATTGCACCTTGTGGATCTGGCTGGTTCAGAAAGGCAGAAGAAGACCAAAGCGGAGGGAGATCGTTTAAAGGAAGGTAAACAAAATATGTTTTTCTTTACTTTAGTCAACTCAATTTATGATTCTCCCAATGATACATGGTCTAGTATAATATTCCTGTGTTGTCTCTTTGTATTGCAAAAGTGCCCCCTTAATAACAGCATTTCTGTTTTGATGCTATTTATTTTCATCTTCAGGCATCAGCATCAATCGTGGCCTTTTGTCTTTGGGTAATGTGATCAGTGCCTTGGGGGATGAAAGCAAGAAAAATAGCTTTGTTCCTTACAGAGACTCCAAACTCACTCGCCTGTTACAAGGTACGCTTTGATTTAGATGTTCAAAAGTTTCTCAGTGGTCATTAGTCTCAGATGCCATCCTCACTTTGAGCAAATCATGTTTGTAAAGCATACACTAGGCTGCATACAGCTTTACATTTTATTCGTTTAATTAAAAAATGCCAGAATTACTTAACAGACATTAAAAACAGGCAAAGCACCAACAATGCACTATAGGAAATATCTGCGGAATGATTTTACTAACTGTGAAATTGTCCGTTTGTCATCATCAGATTCTTTGGGAGGCAACAGCCACACTCTGATGATTGCGTGCATCAGTCCTGCAGACTCAAACATGGAGGAGACCATCAACACGCTGCGATATGCTGACAGAGCTCGCAAGATTAAAAACAAACCTATAGTCAATATTGACCCCAGAGCTGCAGAAATGAACCGTTTGAAACAACAGGTACAGAAAT
>JAOVVB010230472.1:0-10409 GCA_028570985.1 Heterobranchus longifilis
GTCCGTTCTGGGCTCCTGTAGCTGCAAGATGGCCGCCTCCATGGAGGGAGAGCCGCTCCTCATGGAGATAAAAACACAATCATTCTTATTTTGATGGGATTATATACTAATTAAAAATACTAATGGATATTATATTTTATTTTTGCAGCTAAGTCAGGCAGCTAAATACTACAGACTGCACCTTTAATGGGAAAAATCAAGGTTCAAGAGGCTAATATAGCACTTTAGGACACGAGGTACTCACTGACAATCATAGAAAAACAGTAATTGTGCTAAAAGAGATTGATATTTCCTGCAGACATGGGGAGTGGTGGAAAGCAAAGTCACTGATAACCAACAAAGAAGGATTCATCCCGTGTAATTATGTTGCCCAGGCTGACACCATGGAAACAGAAGAGTGAGTATCTGCATCGAAATACATGACCTTTTTTATGTTCTCAATAAACAGCTTTTGAAAAAGGACGTTTGATTTGACGAACATCTTGTTTCATGCAGACAGTTTATATGTTTATATTATATTATGAGTTACAGTGAATCCAGGGGCGGATTATGAGACAATGGGCTCCTGGGCACAGACGTGCAAAAGGCCCCAAAGAAGGAGCAAGACACACAGACTTTGTGATGCTTTTGCATCTTTTTGTTGTTGTTGTTGTTGTTGTTGTTGTTGTTTTGTGTGTCTTCATATTTGCGCATATTTCTGTGGTTTTGTGTCTCTTCATGGTCATTTTGTGTCTCTTTGTAGTTACTTTGTCTCTTTGTGGTCATTTTGTATTATTTGGTTGTTGTTTTGCATCTCTTTATAATTGTTTTGTGTCTCTTTGTAGTTATTTAGCATCATTTTGTAGTTGCTTTGTTTCTCTTTGTGGTCTTTTGTGTCTCTTTGTAGTTGTTTTGTGTATCTTTGTAATTGTTTCACTCCTTTTCTAGTTATTTTGTGTCTCTTTGTGGTCGTTCTGTGTCTCTTTGTAGTTGATTTGTTTCTTTGTGTGGTTACTTTGTCTCTTTGTGGTCTTTTGTGTCTCCTTGTGGTCATTTTGTGCCTCTATGCAGTTGCTTTGTGTCTCGTTGTAGTCTATTTGTGTATCTTTGTAGTTGTTTCACCCTTTTTTGTAGTTGTTTTGTGTTTCTTTGTAGTTGTTTTGTGTATGTTTGTAGTTATATTGTGTTTCTTTGTGGTTGTTTTGTGTCTCTTTTCGGTTACTTTGTCCCAGTATTATTTTTGTGTCTCTTGGTAGTTGTTTTGTGTCTCTTTGTGGTTGATTTGTGTATCTTTGTAGTTGTTTCACCCTTTTTTGTAGTTACTTTGCGTTTCTTTGTAGTTGTTTTGCGTCTCTTTTCGGTTACTTTGTCCCAGTATTATTTTTGCATCTCTTTGTAGTTGTTTTGTGTCTCTTTGTGGTCGTTTTGTGTCTCTGTGGTATTTTTGCGTCCTTTTGCAGTTGTTTTGTGTCTCTTTGTCATCGTTTTATGTTTCTTTTTGTGTTTTTTTGCATCTCTTATGTGTCTCTTCGAGGGACATGTTGTAGGTAAAGGGCCAGGGGGCCCTTGGTCTGTGCCCGGTCGGCCCATTCAGTAATCCATCCATGAATGAATCTATTGAAAGCTATTATTCTTTATTAACTGACCATATTTAATCTATAACAATCACAGAGGAGGATTTCCAAGACAACTGAGGTGCGATTTATAAAAATGGGAGGAATATGAATATGTCCATTTTGTATATTCAGTGCATTTCCTGTTCATTGCAGGTGGTTTTTCAAGGACATCACGAGAAAGGATGCAGAGAGGCAGCTGCTGGCACCTGCAAACAAACCGGGCTCTTATCTTATCAGGGAAAGTGAAACATCCAAAGGTATGGAAATCACAACCGGCTGAGAGACCGAGATACATTCACAAACATTCCCCATGTACACTCAGAGTATTCAGTTCCTCCTGCTTCATTTCCAATCACTCTTTTCTCATTCTCTCTTTTTTTTTCCACAGGAAGTTTCTCACTGTCCATCAGAGACGTGGACGCCCGGGGGACAGATTCGGTCAAACACTATAAGATCAGGATGATGGATAACGGCGGCTACTACATCTCTCCTAAAATCTCCTTCAGTGACATCGGCAGCATGATCAAACACTACCACAGTGAGTACTGCAGTACATGCAGTACATTTTCAGGTTCTTGTATTTTGGGTTTCTACTAGAACATGTAAATAAATAAATAAATAAATAAAAATAATAAATGCAAATAAAAGAATAAAAGCAATAATAAATGAACAAATAAAAAAATGAAAACATTTATAATGAATAAATACATTTAAAATGTAATTAATTAATTAAAAGGAAAATAGAGAAATTAATCCAAAGGCAAATAAATAAAAAAGGAAATGAAATCATAAATATCAATTTATGTCACATTTTATCAATTAAGTAATTAATTAATGCCTATATTTAATGGTATATTTATTTATTTATCAAGACATCGAAAATTATGTATTTATTTTTTTATTTTGGCAGCTTTCATCCTCCATATTATTGATTCATTAATGAATTCATTTAATTTTGCCTTTATTTCTTATTTATTCTACATTTATTTTAAAATGTATTCATTCATTTGTAATTGAATTAATTAATTAATTAATTAATTAATTAATTAATTATAAATTAATTATTAATTATAATTATTATTTTCCCTTTGCATTTCCCCCCTATTTATTTCCCCAAACTTAATTATTTCTGTATATTAATTTTTGATTTGGGCAGCTTCTGTCCTCCATAGATATTATATCTTACTTTTTACATTATTGGACCTTTAATATCCTTTATTCAAAAACTGTTGCCGTACCCCTCTAATATGTTTGGTATCAGTTGTTGTTATTAGCTACCTAAAGAAAAAAATATTTCATAGCTGATGTGTTATTCATAAAAAACAATTCTATACATTGCAGACAAAGCGGATGGCCTGTGTCGTAAACTGGGCCAGGCATGTGTGAAACCCAAAGCTCAGAAGCCGTGGGATAAAGATGCCTGGGAGATTTCCAAAGATTCTATTAAGATGGTGAAGAAACTCGGAGCAGGGCAGTTTGGAGAAGTCTGGATGGGTGAGTAAAGAGACATTTAATTTAGTAGTCATTTTGGCCAGCGGGGGGCTTTTTGTAAATTCAGACTGCAGAAGTGCAACAGTACAGGGAAGTTCCATTTCCCCCTAATTAAAACAAAAATGACTTCCTTCTTTTGTTAGGCATTAGGAGTATTTCATGGTCAGAACCGACTGCTTTCTCTGAAAATATACTCAGATGAGTCCATGCATACTTCTGTAGTAAAGACTGTCATTCATGTGTGCATCGGTGTTTTATTGCATTTTTGTTTCGTGTAAGTTCATGTAGGAAACGTTTGAGTCTGAAGGGAGATTTGCATCGGGAGTTTGGGAGTGTGATGACACAACCTTGCTGTGGCCTGATACTTATGTTACAGGGAATAAAGACTCTGTCAGGTTTATTATTGGTTCCCATGACTGCACTACACAACTGCTGTTGCAATTCTTTGAAACAAGAGGGAAGTGGAAGGGACAACATATTGGTGAAAAAGTGTTTTGATGGTTGTGTTTTCTCTTCTGGTTATTAATTTGATCCCCATTAGCTAATCTTCCTAGTGTCAACACTTAAACTGTATAAAAAGATGGACAGAGCATCCGGGCCTGAAAAGTGAAGCCAGTGTAGAAGTGCCTTAAACCTGCATTCTTTCTAATGACCAGCAGGAGGCGACTCCACTGAAAAAGACGTCCGGTTGCATAGAAGTCAATGAGAAAATGAGTCTACTTTATTACCTCAGTAAAGTTTCATACTGAGTTTATGGTCTCAGTCTCTAGTTTCAAGTATTCTTCAATACAGCATGATGTTCATTTAGTAAATTATGGTCACATTAAGAAGAAAATAGACAATAAAGCAGGGGATGCTTTAGGGCGGGGCTACACACCCACCTGTCAATCAGGATAGAGGCTTTAGCAATGCTAACCAGGCCCTGTGTAGAAGCTTTAGCAATGCTAACAGGCCCTGTGTAGAGGCTTTAGCAATGCTAACAGGCCCTGTGTAGAGGCTTTAGCAATGCTAACAGGCCCTGTGTAGAGCTAAACTCTGCCGGATGACTCGTGTCTTTCCTCCTTCTGTAGCAGTTAGCTCATGGATTTAGCTTAGCAGCGCCATTGATACCATAGACGAGACCAGACGTCACATCACTGGTGTGACCGCATCATTGTCCCCAGTGCTGCCTTCTTGTCCAAATTTCTGGCTCCAAACAGTCAAGATGGCGACGGCCAAATTTCAAATGTGTGGCTTCAAAACGGGTGACATCAGTCTTACTGTGCGATCTTTTTAACAGTCTGTGGTGTCGGGTTGGTGTGTTTCTGCTCTTAAAGACTGTTTACTGAAGATGGTGAAAACATTTGTTACAAACTATCAGTAGCAGAGTGTCCCAGGTTTCTTTAAAAAGCTGATAGTTGTGATGGCATTGATAAACGAGGTGAAAACAGAGGGATTTATTAAAAAAATGAAAATTAATTAAGGAAAATTAAATGCTATCAAAATGCCTTATCTAATTAAATTAAAATGATGAGTAATAATAGATTATGGTGGAATTTCTTGAACTCTGAACCTCTGAAAATCTCCTCAACAACTGGAAATTGAGTCTCGCAGTGTTTCCTATTTTATTAATCTGATTGTATTTTATTTAATGAATGCATAAAGGATGATATTTAAGATAATACATGTATTACAGTGATCTGATGAGATGGATCAAGTCTTTCTCTGTTTTTATGTGAAAGTGACTTTATTGAGATTTTCCATCATTTTAAACTTTACTAATCCTTTGTTTTCTCTCAGTGAATCACAGATTTTAATTATAAAACATGTCTAATGACTTGGGTCCACGTATCAGAGATCATCACGCCTCCTCTACAAACATTTCTGCGTCTCTGTGTTCAAACCGTTTTTACGCCCTCCAATAAACTTTATGGCTGCGCTCTGTTTGCACTAACATGACACACGGCTGTTGCTCCTCACAACGTCGATCCACTTTCTGCACAAATATATCAACATATTTACTCTTTAACAACACACGTTTTTACTAAAGTTACTTATTTTATACATCTGTACAAACAGGACTTTATAGACACTTTCAAGTTATCATATAATTTAAATGAGTTTACGATGCAGCAGCAGGACCCAACATGATCTGTTCTGCTATTTAACAAACTTTAAATATTAAACATTAATCTTTGAATGCACATAAAGCTGATACATTCGACGTGGTGAAATCTGATCTGTTTTAAAATGTTTAAATACAAAAACAGGGGTTTTTGGGTCGGTTGATTAACCATACAACCTTTTCCTTTTCCATTTTTGCATCTACATAATTTTAGCAAATAATTCCTGGATCCTGTTTTTGTTTTTGTATTTTCCTCCAAAGAGCACTCAGGCAGCACCTCCCACTTCCACTGTAAATTAAAATGTTTAAATGTCAGTGAATAATTTAAATGTCTCTCAAAGAAGTAAATGTCTGTCTATACAAAGAACGATAACGAGCGTCCACACTGATGAACGGTAACGTTCTTTAAACAGCAGCTTATAATACATCATACAGACATATCCTACATATTTGTGTACATTACATGAACCTAAAAATGAGGTTATTGTCTACCGGCGGCCCCTGGGGACCTCGGTGCCACCAACACTGCCGCACACAGAATGCAGAGAGAGGCGGGGATGAGAGCAGGCGGCCGGATGTCGGATCTGTGCAGAAACACATCACAGACGGGATGATAATAACATCCAAAACACAAGATTCACTCTCTGTGGTTTCATGAGAAATACTTTCAAAATGTTTAAAAATACAAAAACTGACAATCCACTGAGCTACGAGAAGGAAAATCAAGTAATCCTAATATAATGCTGGAGAGTTTAATGAATAATGCATCATATTTTAAGTCTAATATAAAGCTGGATAGTTTCATGAATAATAATGCATCATATTTAATTGTTATATTTTGTGGGTAAAATCTGAATCTGCAACATAAACAGTAACATTTCTCTGTCAGGTAAATGTAGTAGTACAACGTTTTCCTCTGAAAACCGTATACAGTTGAGTTGCATATATTTAAGTGGTCTTTGGGGGCCTTTTGTAAATTATTTCAGGGTACAGTGAGTTAGAATGGTAACATAATTATAATAACCATAATCAATCTAGTTTGGGGGCCGAGGCAATTTCCTACCCTGCCTAATGGTAACGTCTGCCCCTGGTGTTTCTGACCGTGAGTGTGACTTGGGTGTGTGTGATAAATATGTCAGGTGTATTGCTCAGAAAGAAGCGCAGTGTCGAGTGTGAAGTTTTTTGAATGACCGGTTCTCGAGAAATACCACAGGACAAACATTCAGCCCTTTCCGAACAGGCAGGTTTTGAACGGGCACTGCAGGCTGTCGGGGTGAGCTCACTCAACTCCACACTCAAACTCGTGTTTTTGTTTCATCTGACTTTGCCTTCTCCATAGATTCCTTCTGTGTCAACTGAACACAAACTTTTCTTGCGGTAGACTCTCTTTCACAATGTTTTCTCTCCTGTCTCCCTCACACTGTGATGATGATGACATTAGGACAGGCCATTGGGGCTGCAGGGTGCAGTTTTCTTTGCTGTTGTCCCTTAAGCAAATGAAAGGCAGTACTTGCATCATCCTTTTGTCTCTCCTCCCACTCTTTCCCCCGCTGGATATACTTTGATCAGAAGTAATGAATGTTTCACTTATGAGCAAAATGTAGACACTTGGCTACATTGTCTTTAAGAGGTCTTTGTTCTGACTCCTGTATAAACACAATTATGTTGTTGTAATTACTTAATTTCATGCTATTCAGGACCTTTTGAAGTGTAATGCCTTATAGCTTTGTCTCCATAGGCTTAACACATAAAGGTAAATTTCAGAGGCAGTGATCTTAGAATACACAATGTTAATGCTGCGTCTTTTAATACGACACGGAGGACTTGGTTTTGTAAGTTAACTTGCAAAATGCAGTGAGTGTTCAATGGGTGAGATTGAAGACTTTTGGTCTTTCAGTGGCTCTTGCATGAGGTATAAATGTATAAAAGGAGTGGAAGTAGCCACTGTAATGTCACCCATTGGTTTGTGGATTACCGTTTTGAAGCCTCGAGTTTGGCATTTTGGCCTTCGCCATCTTGGTTCTTTGGAGCCAGCAGCGACCATATTTGGATGAGAGGGTGGAGCTGGAGACGAACAAGGTGTGGATCTGACTGAGAACCCGTCCGTTGTAGCAACTTGTCAATTCCAAGGTAGCCGCGCCCTAAAGCATTCCCTGCTTTATTGTCTATTTTAATCGGACATCCTACACAAACCTGTCGTTTTTAAATAGCCAAGCTATCGTTAATAGTGACTGCAATTTTTTTAATTATTCATTTAAAAATAATGGCAGCCGGCAAAACTACACCATAAACTGTGCCATACAATTGACAAAGTGCAGACTCCTGCACTTCTGCAGTTTCTTTGTTTGGTTGCTGATGAAAGGATTCAGCGAGTGACTTCATACAGTATCAACATTTGTACACCACTAATGCAAAAAAATTAGAACGGAAACACTTTTATTAAAACATGCAATCTAAAATAATAGATGGAGGTTATGTCAAAATGAACTCTGCAGTGTGTCATGTTATTTAATTAAGCCAATAATGGTGTTTTGCTTTTTCTGCTGAAAGGCACACCAGGTTTGGTGATAGCAACTGAATGCATTTTGATGTTGTGTACTCTTTTCTAATGCCCAAGGCCCACTAATGCCCCATTTGGACATCCATTATAGAGAGTTTATCATGTTATCCATGGCCACATTTCTACAAGGTACTTTTGTTACTTTTTTCCACCTAAAATCTTATAAAATACAACTCATCACTGGAGCCAATGAGCCAGCGGCTCTTTGGCTCCAGTGCAAAACACCTATGACAAGACCTTACACAGTAGGAAAATGATTTTAAATAATAAAATGTGTGATTGCTGGATTCCATTTAGCTGCCTCAGTTTCAGGGTCCTGGTATTGTGCATGCTGGCTCACTGTCACACTGTCACGGCTTACTGGACAATAGAACCGAGTCATTGTTAATGTCATTAGTAGCACATGTACAAATCATGTTTGCTGTGGAAAAGGCCTATTGTAGTCTCAGGGTTGGAACCTTCTCCAGCATACACGCAAGCAAATGTGAATGGGAATCATTTGCAGACATTTGCTAGGCTGTTTCTATTATACTCGCATATTTTGAGTATAATGTTTAGGTATGTTTCTTTCACTTTTTGAACCCACCTCCCGACAAGAGTTGGATAAAGCAGCTCGCTGACGCTCAGGTCCACATGAGATGTCGCCTCTTCTGTGAGCATGTGACCTCTGGTTTATATATTGAAATACAGTATACACTGTACACCACACTCCAATCATTCTCTTGCATCATCTGGCTCACCCCTCCCATCTACACATTAAAAAAAAACAAAAAAAACAATAAAAACAGCAACATAAATGCTTAATGCATTTTCAAAGAATGCATTACGCTTCTGGGCTAATTACTTTTTTAAAGTATCCAACTAAAAAGCTGTTAGAATTAATGGTGGAAATATAAAGTTGTTTAGTTTGGAACATGTTGTTTTTGCAAAAGTCTAGCCACTTTTTTCGCATGAAAAGACATACAAATTATTAATATTCAAGGCAGGTATTCGGACAAAACTCAAGCGGTTGTTAAGTATCGAGCTGAAAGGACTATTAAGGTTGCCACTACTATTTCTGTGGGTTAATTGCTAGGCATACACTTTATCTTTTGGGTTTAACCTCAGGATTTTCAGACCTGTCTACAAACTTCTCACTCAAACAGTCTGAACATCTAAACACACCAAACCTACCAGTCGAGTATCGACTGGAACCTATGGGAAACATCTGAATGGCCCTCAGGGTTTAATAATGTTTTTCAAAGTCCGCCCGCTGGCTATGAAATATAAAAGTTTGATGTTGGCAGTACAAAGCATGCTGCTGACAAAAGTAACTTTACTTCTCTTTGAGTTCATTATTTCAGTATTCTTTCCAGCTCTGCTCACCTAAGTGAGTGTGCTGAATGTTTTTGTCTGTGAGCGTTTTCTGTAGGGGAGCCAATGACTGCCTCCTCTCAGCAGCCTTCAGTACACAAACCCCTCAGTAAGTGAATAAACCGGCATGATGCTGCGTCTGTGTTGACAAATGCATGTTTTCTTTGGATGATCTTTGGATCAAAAGTGCTGTCGAAAGAGAAAAGTATCTTGCATATTAATCAGTCAGCATAAAATCACAAGAAATGCTTTATAGTAAGTACAAATACATGTTATTTTAATCTAACATGGATTGCAAAGAAAATTCAACAGTTAAAAGGAGCACACCAGTCATTAACATTTTGTATTTACTATTTTCCAATGCTATTTTAGTATTTTAACCGCATTTACTGCAGCCTTTGGTTTCCATGTGGTATAAAAATCAATGTAGACTCGTTAAACCGGCTCGTGTTGCAAACTCCATCACAGTGAACATGTTTTCATTACTGCTGTTTGGTTGCAATATGTGTAGTGAAACCCATATATCTCCAAATATGGTGATTTTTGTTTTCATACAAGTTGAATTCTACTATAAAATATAAATAATTGCCACGGCTGGTGTGAGGAAGCAACAGAGGAAGGACTCAAAGCAGACAGAGGCATGACAAAAGAAATGTAGGCAACTGACAAAGAGACAGAGTGGCAATTAACCAGTATATGTACAGCTGGGCTGATTAAGGGGAATGGGAAGCAGGTGAGGAGGTGAGCAGGGAAGATCAGGTGACTGGGACTGGAGGGAATGGGCGAGGTTACTGAAGGACAGAGGGAGTGGCTGGAGTCAGTGAAATGGCAGGTGGAAAAGTCAAAGGGCATTTGGTGGACAGGTAGAAAATGGCCATTAACAGAAGAAATGGCTGGATGGAGGGACAGAGAAGCACATAGTGACAATAATAAATACAATATTAAATAGCATATTTTAAGAAGCAGTTGGATTCACCTTTTTTTGGTATTTTTATATTTTTGTATGTACTGCAAGTTGTGTTTTTTGCTGTATACTTTATTTGATCACAAAAAAAGAAGCAGTTAGATTATCAAAATGCATTCGCACTATAAGCTTATATGGATTTTCATCTTTTTATGGCTGCATCATTCTATTCAATGGAAGTACTGTATACTAGATGCCCTTTTGCATTATTTTATGTTTCCCCCTGAATTTTAGCCTGGGATATGTGCCATCTTTGAAAATGTTAAACATTTGTGTTCAGTAAGGATAACGAGGCTGAAGCAAGGCTGTTCATTGCAGTGCATACAAAGTTAATATTTTGGC
>JAOVVB010230501.1:0-10409 GCA_028570985.1 Heterobranchus longifilis
GTTGCCCCTGTTGGGCCCTTGAGCAAGGCCCTTAACCCTCAACTGCTCAGATGTATAATGAGATAAAAATGTAAGTCGCCAAATGCCTAGATGTACTGCAGTAAATGTACTGTTTTCATGTCTTTTGATGGTTCTGGAGGAAACCCGCCAAGCATGACATACAAACTCCACACACACAGACCTAAAGGCAGGACTCGAACCCACAACACAGCAGGTGAGAGGCCACACTGCTAACCTCTCTGATACTGTGCTGTTTATTTCGCAGCAATGAAAAGAGAAAACATTTCACAATCTCTGCTTCAACTCAATGTTATCCAAGCTAGCTAATGTAGCGCATTAACGCACTCTTTTGAAAAGCAAATAGCTAACATTGTAGTAGTGGAGTAATTGCATAAATATATACACGTGTACATGTATAAACCAAGGAGTTATAAAATGCGATAAATAAAATTTTGATGGATTAATACTTAATATATTACTCATTTTTGTATGAGTATTAGCAAGTACCTAAAAGCTTGTTCTTGGTCAAGCAGTGACTTTGGGTGGTCCACATCTATGAAATGCCCAAGCTCATGAATTAGCCGTGTTCTCTGTAATTAGTAAGCTACAGTAGCCCACAGGCACACATTTGAAACAGCTGGACTCATTTTCCAGCCTGCCTCTGTGATTGTGATGCATTGTGCCATGTTGGAAGTAAAGTCCTCAGCACTCCGTCAACAGCCTCCAGCCTCATTCATTTCTCTGGCACGTTTTAAGAGTCAGACAGATTTGCTGGACGAACGAGTTCGAACAGGTGCTATTGAGTGAACTGATGGATTTATAAAGCTCCAGCTCGCTTTTCCAGCCGATTGGCGCTGCCTGGCTGGATTGCCACCATCTCGCTGGAATTACCCAATCTTTTTTTTTTCTTCTTCTTCTATTTTTTTTACACGCTGGAGAGAGTTGGTTTCAAATATGTGTGTCTGTCATTTTATGTTCGGAGAAGAGCAGGCAAGGGTAGATGGCGAATAAAGGAATAAATCACCTATACGCCTTGTCAGTCTTGAGTTATGAGTTGCGGTGACATGGTTTCTGCCTTTGTTTACAGAGCTACAGACATTTAGCCCATGGACCCCTAGGGAATTTAACACACCAAAAAAAATACAAAACTTTTGCCTTCATACATATGGGACTGGAATCACAGTGAAATAATGCTGAACAAGTCCAATGCGGTTCACAGTGTAGAAAGAGCACCATTAAAAGTAAAGTAACGGTACAGCAAGCAATGTTCCAAAAAAACAAAACCAAGCTTGCAAATGTTAATAAAATTCTGAAAATAAAATGCACTAGCAAGCATTAGAAATTGTAAAAAAGAAAAGAAAAAAAAAAGCTAGCTAGAAGACATTAAACATTAGGAAATCTTTCAAAACAAAGAAGGCTAAGTCTTCCTAAGTCTTCTTAGCATCTCTTTGATTTTAGTCCTGAAGTCTTTGTAAGTCTTCTTCAATTAACAAGTTTTTCTAAGTCTTTAGTTTCAATCATCAAGTCTTTGTAAGTTGTTGTGTCCAATAAACAAGACTTATGGAAACTTCTGAACACTTACAAAGAGTTGTTGCTTAAAGACCAAGACTTATGAAGACCTTAGAAGACTTGATGAGTGAAACCAAAGGCTTACAAAGACTTCTTAATTGAAAACAAAAAGTTGCAAAGACTTGTCGATTAAGGAAGAAGACTTTGGAAGACTTAAAAGACTTTTTCATTGATGCCAACGACTTTTTAAATCTTTCTAAGTTTTTCAAAGTTTTCTACTTCAATCATAAATTCTGTGTCACTATTTGTCTGTAGTTTCAATCAAAACTCTTTTATTTCAATCCAGAAGTCTTTGTAAGTCTTTCCCTTTACTCAACAAGTCTTTGTAAAGTGTTATAAAATAAAGCTTGCTAGTACATTTTTTAAAACTGCACTATAACAAAATTAGCCAATAAGCATTAGAGAACGTACTAACACAAAGCTAGCAAGTAAACTTAATTAAAAACTAAGTAAAACATTCTAAACTTACCAAAGGCAGGTAGTAAATAAAACTGTTCAAAAACAAAGCTAGGGAAAAACAAAACATATTCATGAATTCATGAATAAACACTGCAGCCCTTAACTATATAAAACAAATTTGATGATTTTTTTTCTGTATTTATTTTGTAACTTTTGAACATGGAATGCTTTGGTGATTGTGTGTAAGAGTCAGTAATGGGATGCTGATGGTTCTTGATGTTCTCCCAGTCGGAGTCCGCAGCTCTGAAATGCTGATGCGCTCCCACGTACAGCCGCCGGCACACGGATAATGTGATAAATGTTCACCCGCGCGAGGAGACGTGGAACAAGATAGATGTAAAGGCCTTTCCGGGCTGCACGCCATGTTCCACTAGCCTGCCCTTAAATACCACGCCAATTGACCTTATGCACGAGTGCCCCTCCCCTTCTGTCACAGAGTCTTGGGCAGTGCCGCTGATGGCGATCTGTATGGCAATCGTGTAAATATTTAGACACTAATGAGTTCTGTTTCAAACAGAAGTGAGCAGCTGATATGGCATTATGGCATTTTCACACATTAGTAATCACATGGCTGTTTTCAGACAGTTTATTTAAAATTTAAAATTAATTTCATTGTTATTCACAATAAGTCAAGTCAAGTGTCCAAGTCAAACCGGGGCTTTCATTTGGGCTTTTATTTCTCTATATAATCCCCTGCTTGGACACCATCAAGGTAGAAAGTTTTCTCAGACTGCCTGCTTCACGTCTAAAATGCTGGCCTCCCAGGAACTCCTTTGATGACCCAAACATGTGGAAATGTCATAGAGCAATGTCACGACTGCACAGTGGATGTGGCAATAACTCCTAGCCGAGTTCCTGTAATGTGAAAGTGGTGCAAAACATAAATGTATTTTATTGGTATTTACGTGACAGACAGTCATAAAGTGGCACATAATTGTAAAGTGGAAGGAAAATGAATGTTTTTCAATATTTTTTACTAATAAATATTAGAAAATTGTGGCTCACATTTGCATTCAGTCCCCTTTACATTGATACTCCTAACTAAAATCTAGGGAACTCTGTAGTCCAACTAGGGAACATGGAGACCAGTGGTGACCACAGTATTTATTCCAATTTTCACATCCGTGGTAGGACCTCGAGTCAACATTCACACACTACAGGGCAATTAGCCTGATCTGCATGTCTTTGGATTGTGAAAGGAAACCTGAGTACCAGGAGGAAACCCAACCAGCACAGGGAGAACATACTGTATAAACCCCACACACACAGAACAAAGAAAGAACTCTGAACTTCTGAGTATGGAGGTGCGAGGCTACAGTGCTAATCCCATGCCCATGTCTTTCACATGTTCCATGAGGGTTGCTTTCTTTCTTGCCGTCTATCTTTCCCTGCCTTTCTCTTAGCGTCTGTTGATACTTTATTTTTTAATCCTGCCGTCTTTCTCTCTTATCTCTCTCTGCAGCACGGTAATGAAATCACAGTGTGTACCGTGTGAGAGGCTGAGGGCCATTAGCTCACCGAAATCAGATTACAGAGGCAGAGACAAAGCCTAATGTAACAGATGTTCGCTCACATCCCACAGCTTTACTGTCTCTCTCTCTCTCTCACACACACACACTGAAGAAGAAGAGCAGATTCACTTGTTAAGGAGTTCATCTGAAAGTGTGATGCTATATTTAAAAAAAAAAAGAAGTAACCCAAGAAAGTGATTAGTGCTAGACGTGTTAGTGCTAGACTTTGAGCTGCAAAGCCTCCGACCATAAAAGCGAATATACACTTGTCTTGAAATTCTTTTTCGAATTTTGTGAAAATATACGATGAAAGGAAGAGTTAGCTTTAAGTCATGCTGTACATTTGAATTTAGTGTGGTGTATTTAATGATGAACACTTCTTCAGGTTCTTTACTACCTCAACGTTTACAGGATCTGTGTAGAACCATACAAGTGTTTCCCATTCAGAGAAGACTAGAAAAAAGATATAACCCTTAATTATGCAAAGAACCTGCTGAGGAACTGGTGAAGAACCCTTAGTCTGCTGTAAAAGACATGATGACATGCAGGAAAAGACTAAGTGGCATTACCGTTTTATTCTCTCACAAAATCTTGTACCTTTTCTACAACAGCAATTTGGCAAATTTTATTTTTCAATGAATTAAAAACTGGAAAGCCCTGAAGACCTTCTCATGTTAGAAAATGTACTGATACTGGAGTTGTTCTTGGCACAACTTGGCACAGGTTTTACACTGGATGCCCTTCCTGACACAACTCTCCCATTTGTATGGGCTTTTTATTCCAGTGCATCCACTGGCTGGGGTTTGGGCATTGCCTAGGAATCGAACCCGGGCTTTCCACAAGGTAGGTGGGAAAACTTCCACTGAGCCACCAATGGCCTGTACTGACACTGGAGACTTCCACACACAAAACCCTTATTACTATTCATCACTGTTTTTCCACTCACTCACTCATCGTCTATAACGTTTTAGCCTTTATGCAGGGTTGCAGGGGGTCCGGAGCCTATCCCAGGAGACTTAGGGAACGAGGCGGGGTACACCCTGGACAGGGTGCCAATCCAACACAGGGCTCATTCACACACTATGGGCAATTTGGGAACGCCAGTTAATCTAAACGAAATTATTTTGGGGTTTATTCTAATTTATCTCAAAACTAATTTTAGTCGTAGCCAATTCCCACCTACATCACACTTCACCTACCAAGACTGCAACCACCATCCATGCAGGTCGAACTGGTATTGTATCATCTTTACAAACTGCTTGCTCAGGCACTGTAGGGAGCGGCATAACACACTCGAAGGATATCGCTATCCAGATGCCAATAATTAGCTAGCGTCACCATGATTGATGTGAGAATGCTAGAATGCCACCGAAACTTGTCGAAAGGGCTTGGCCAATCAGCTCACTCTAGGCTTTCCGGCTGCAGGAGGCTACAGCATCATCCGGGATTCAAACTCCGGATGAAAAGGGGCACGCTTGTTACTGTAGCACCACTCTGGGGCACCCTTACATCATGACAAGTTTTATTTAATTAATATTAATTATTAATAATTTCATTATAGAAATAAATTAGGGTCTCAGGTCGTTGATAGGCTGGGTTGCTGATTTGAGGGTCAAGGGTTCAATCTCTGTCACCGCCAGGTTGGGTAGGGCTCTTAACCCTGTGCCCAAGTATAAAACCCAGGGCATCCTCAGTGCCAGTCCCAAGCCTGGAGAAATAGATGGGTTGCAACGGGAAGACATGAAATATGTGTCAATATCCTGCAGATGGAATGATGTAATGTGGCGACCTTGACAAAGGGAAAAAGCCCAGGAATTAAATTAGCTGTTACTATAGAAACAGTAATGTAGTACAGTAGCTCGCCTTCTGACCAATCAGGTTTCAGTATTGACCTTTGCTAATAAAGTTAATAATCTTCCCTGTTAAAGCTAGCCAAAAAAACATCTACAGAGCCAGGCTCGTTCCGGAAATTCTATTAGTTTATCTTTATTGTGCGCACGCAGCATTTATAATATGAATAGACATTTTTTGTGCCTTGGAGAAAGAACTCATGAGTCACCGGCTTGTGCTGAGAACTCAGAACAGGTCTGTTCAATTATGCAGACAGAAAGCAGCAATATTCCCGCTTTAAGCTGCATGCCATACTTCAGTGAAGTGTAAATTGCACATCACTGCAGCTATTATGTCCTTTATTCTGTGAAAATATTGTCTTACTGTCTGTCTGTCTGTCTGCCTGTGTATTGTCGATCCACCCCTACTGTCGCACTAATCAGTCTCAGGCTTGGCCAAGTAAGCTTCACACATGCTGCATAAATGCAGTCTGTTAGCGTCGCATAAACATAATGTGTTTGTTTACAGAATAGCTAAAGACTTTTTCTGCCTGTTGAGACAAGCGTGCCATAAATCAGCCGCCATCAATAAACAAGCCGACAAATATCGACTAGGAAGAGTGGTAGAGTGGGACAGAATTGAATTTCAGTCTGTGATGGAAAAATATTGAAAAATGTCTGAGGAAGTAATAGAAATTCCACTTTTAGTTCGGGGAAGTGCGTTTCTAAGGCAGATGCTCAGCCACAGACAAACAAACCACATGAACCACACAAAAGCGGAGACGCAGCCACACGGCCATGCTAATTAAACCACTCCTATTGAATCTCGTCTTCTGTTAATTAGAGAAAACACCAGAGGATTTTTTTTCTTTAATTAGCTCCATTACCATGTTCACTACCGATACTGATACCGAGAGCAAATTGCCTGATTACAAATTACATCAAATTACATCTCAAGGACAACATGGGCAATCGAGCATAAGGGTTGGCTCATTTTGCAATGACTGACTACGATATGTTGCTTTTTGTAAAAAAGTACTTGGATCGATAGAAACCCAATCTCCTTTAAAAGGGAAAAAGGAATTTTGTTTTTGAATTGAATTTGCCTTCCAATAATTCCAATGTATTTACTTCATCTTCACAGACCAGTAGCATGGTCTTCAGTAAACGTCTGAAACCACACCAATCCTGTCTGTTTGTCAATCAGTCAATCAATCAATATTAATTTTGCTAATTAGCTTTTTTAAAATTCCAGTTACAGTAGATCTGACTCATTCCATAAAAAAAATTATATATGTATCATATAAAAGCTCATCATGTCAACTATGTGTTCCCTTTATTAAATAACAAAATGATTTCTTTCTTTCTTTCTTTCTTTCTTTCTTTGTCTGTTAGTTTTTTATTTGTCTGTTCGTTTGTTTGCTTATTAAGTCTAGCTTTGTTGTGGAACATTTATTCATTTATTTATTTGGAAACATTTTGTTTTGAGACATTAATGAATTAATCAATTAATCTATTAGAATTAATAAATCTTTAATTAATCTATTAGCATTCATTCAATTTTACGTAATTGCTAGCTTTGTTTAGGAACATTTACAAGTAGACAAGTTTACAAGTTGTTCTAATTAATCACAAACGAACACTTAATTCGTCATCAGTTGAAACTCAAACAAACTGAACTTTCACACTAAATGACATGGCTGTATTTTTTTTGTTGTATTTGAACAGAGCTTCCTAATATATTAGGGTTGAAGTTTATGAAAACACCCATGGATCACTAGTCGGAGATAAATGTCACTGGTCAGCGTGTGTAATAAAATGGATTATAAATTCTTGGCTTTGTTACTGACCGTACATCCCCAAACAGTATTACTGCTGCCTGAGTAAACATAAATGTATTTTATTCCAGCCAAGTACATTTTACTGTCATCGAAACTGTAGATGCTGCACCATTATGCTGACATGGTGGCATGGAGGACTAAGTATGGTTATGTTTAGGGCCAGTTATGGCAAGAAAAGGGTAAATTTTATTTTATTTATTAACATTTATCACATTTGGAGTCTGGATCACAAAATGTCTTTAGGGGCATTTTAATGAAGAACTACAAAGCATCATTTGTAAAAGCTGAGCCAGACAGTGCATTAAATTAGATTAGATCATAATCAATCATGAGCAGAAGCAAAGTGCCACAGGTGAAACGGCGTCGAGAGTAAACAGGTAACAAGGTTCAAAACCTGAAAGGTTCTTTTTTCTTCTACTTTCTTTCCTTGTTACAGTAGTTAGTTAGTTAGTTATTAGTTAGTTAGTATTAGGTCTAGCTTTGTTGTGGAACTCTTATTTATTTATTTATTTATTTATTTATGTAATTAATTAGGAACATTTCATTGTGAGACATTAATGAATAAATTATAATAGAATTATTTATTTAATTAATTAATTGATTCTATTGTAATGGATAAATCTATAATTAATCTTTCATAACTAATTAAATTATACAAAACTGTTAGCTTTGTTTAGGAATAATTTCTAATGTAAGGAATGATGCTACCAAAGTATAAAAATAATAAAACATTTCCGTTCTTGCTTTCTTTCTTTCTTTCTTTCTTTCTTTTTTTCTTTGTCTGTAAGTTAGTTTGTTTGTTTGTTAATTAAGTCTAGCTTTGTTGTGGAGCATTTATTAATTTGTTTATTTATTTAGATTATTAGGTCTAGCATTTTTATGGAACTCCTATGTATTTATTTATTTATTTATTTATTTATGTAAGTAACTAGTAACATTTCTTTTTTAGACATTAATTAATCAATTATAATAGAATAATTTATTTAAATAATTAATTATACTATAATGGATAAATCTATAATTAATATCATAATTAATAAAGTTATACATAATTGCTAGTTTTGTTTAGGAATATTTTCTAATGTAAGGAATGATGCTACCAAGGTATAAGAAGAATAAAGCACTTTCGGACATGCTGTTGTTGAAAAATAATCCACTACCAGGCGGTAACAACAGTAACTTCGCGTCACAGGGTTCATATTACAGTTGATTATTTTAATCCCTCATTATGTTTTATTCCCTAACAGTTGCATTTACAAGCTTCGCAGAGATAAAGAGTGCATGAATGGAATTTTGAGAGCACAAATTTGATATAACCACACATAAAGACGAGGAAGACTTTATTATATTTTCCACTTGACTGCTGTATTATCACATGGTCTAAGACGTCCCGTTTTTCATCCCAGGTCTTGACAAAGTCTAACATTTTTTGTTTATTCCTCCAACTATACTGCTAGATACTCACTCACTCGCTCATCATCTCTACTGCCTTATTCTGTGTACAGGGTCACAGGGGCCTGGAGACTTAGGGCACGAGGTGGGGTACACCCTCAACGGGGTGCCAATTCATCACATGCTCATTCACGCACTACGGGCAATTCGGGAACGTCAGTTAGACTAACCTGCATGTCTTTGGACTGTGGGAGGAAACCAAAGCACCCGGAGCAAACCCACTAAGCACAGGAAGAACATGCAAACTCCATGCACACAGACCCCGAGGTGGGAATTGAACCCAGACCCTTGAGGTGCAAGGCGACAATGCTAACCACTACGCCAACGTGCCACCACTGCTAGATACTGTACATTGTAAATTACAGTATAAACTCATCATAATAACTACGATGAGCTGTGCTGATCTGATCTAAATGAAAATGCAATGATTAATTAAGCTCGAGAGATGAATCTCCCATGATGCATCACAAGCATGGCTGGAGCGGGGACTGCCTTAAGCACGGGAGTCCCATGATGTAGAAAGCTCACTCCGATTCAATTAACATTTAAATAAAACAGGAGACACATGGACTGAGTAAAAGAGTCCAAAAAGACAGCTTTGCAGTGATGTATATTAATTCTGAAAACTGCCGTTGGCCATCGTTACTAGCTAATAGCTAATTTCGCAGAGAAAGGTGGACTGTTAGCTTGGGAAACTCTGTCATCTTGCCCATTTGCATGTATTTATAATAATTTCGCTGAAATGAAAAGCTTTTATGGGATGTGCGCTATTATCATCGAGCTTAATACGCTGAATGGAACGTCTATTATTATCAAACTGTCTATACTATGAAAGATTTCAACAACTAGTCCCTAGCCTCCCTAGCGCCCACATACTGTATATTCAGCATGGTTCTGACAATAATGCTAATACATTTCGGTCATAATAGTAATAATTTAATTAAATAATTATAATCCCCATGCTAGAAACATTTTTTTTTTTTTGGTTACAGCCTTGAGTTCAGTAATCAGCCTGAATTATACATGTGGTGGAAACACTTTCCTCAGACACACCGAGGCTGCTAACCCTGAGTCACTCTCTCTCTCTAACCGTGTGTGCCGTGACCCCACTGAGGCTCTTTCAGCACTCAATCACAGCTCTCCGCCTCAGCTCTCGACAGGCAAACTGCTTGCGATTGAGCTGAGATAGCAATCTGCAGCGGCTCAGAATGCTGGCTCGAGGCCTGTGCGGAGAACAGGGCAGGAAAGATTACTCACTCCGGGGCTCGTGCTGTTGAGCTGGAGGCGCTTGATCTCCAACTCCCACGTGGGTGTGCCGCTAGTCACGGAACGAGACACAGGAATACGGAAAAGTTACTCCTAGATATGTCTCACTTAGAAAGTAGAAAGTTCATCTGAAATAGTCACAACGCTCGCGTTATGCGACACTTGCGTTTGTGCCGAAGATGATGTTATTTCTGCTAATAGAAAACAAATGAAAATCTTTATATTAGAAAATGATATATTTGTTCTGATAAATTACCAAGGACTCAATGACTCACAGTAAGTGTAACAATTATACTCAGAACTTGTCTAATTAAATTCCATCCTTTAAACTCAGCTACAGTTATCTATACAAATAAAAGAAAGGTTTTGTCTGTAAACAAACACCTGCACCAATAGATATTAATGAGAAAAGCTAAACTGAATATTTTTACTGGGATTAGTTCATATTTTCACTTTGGCTGAAATAACAGCGCTGAAGTGGT
>JAOVVB010230512.1:0-10409 GCA_028570985.1 Heterobranchus longifilis
GTTTAAGAAAATTACTTGAAAGCAGACAGATAAAGACACACACATACACACAGACCCACCTTGCTATCCTCCCCATCCTGCCACGATGTTCTAGAAGCTGCAAAAACAGTCAGATGTTAATGTGCTGGATCTGCCTCTCAGCTCCTCTATACTGCACTATAAACTCTACAGTAAATCACCCCTGGACCATGACATCATCAGCTGTAGACACCATCTACAGGGAGTTACAGGGAGGTGTTAACACTGCACCCAGAGGGCTGCACTGACATTTTGGTAGTCTGATCCATTGGTCACTGGAGCAAGATATCTTAACAATTTTTACAATTACTTACAATTAAAGTTGGTCCCATGAGGATGATTGAAAATTATTCGAACCCCTGGCCTTAGTCAAAATTTCCATTTGACAAATATTTTTGATCCATGGCACTTTGTTTTGATAACAAATGGCTGGACACTTGAATAATCATTGTTCCCAGAGGATATAATAACATTTTTGGTGACCTCCTGCCCTTTACTCTAGTGCCACCATCAGCCCAAGGTTTCCTCTTGTACTCAAGGTTGAATTAGTAAATTGCTATAAAATTGACTTATGTAACTCCATTATTGATACAACTCTAACAGTACCAAAATGTTTGTTCCTTCTTATATTGTGGCTTGCAATAAGCATGGCAGCCTCTAGGGACTGCTAGTGTCCATTACTGTAGGGTTAAAGTAGGTGAAACCCCTCTAACCATGTATCCAATAACTTGACCAATGGGCCAAATTCCCACAAAAGTAAGTGCAGTCCATTGCCCACGTAATATGACTTTACATAACTTCAAGTTAAACCATTAGGACCAGTCTTTACTTGGAACAAAGCAGATACATATTTTTACCCTTTTTTGGCAGATAGCACACACCTCGTCAGTGACCTCATGTCTGCTTGTATGCCTACAATCAAGATGCTGACAGCCAGTTCATACATCTGTAAGACTATGCCATATGCAGCTGATTTACTTGTCATATTCAATAAAGACAAATTTCCATGGGTGATAGAGCTGATAAAAGCTCCTTGGACTCCTATGTCAATGTGTGTTAAGTGACACTGGCATGTGCATATACAGTATCTTGAGGGCAACTGCATTGAAAACTGTACATCATGAATTAGAACACAAACAATGGTTAGAGGAGAGACACAGAGATTGAAACTGATGAGTACAACACTAATGCCACCATACAAAATGAATCATACCCAACCACTCACAGTGGAAAACAGTCACAGCACCACAACTAAAACCAACAAATGAAATGGTGAGATGAGTGCAGACATGCATGAAGGGGGTGAGCAAATGAACACCCAAGGGCCCCAATTCCAACAACCAGTCCCTAATAGGTTGGATTATAAGCATGAATAATCAAAGTGTTGCAATGTCAGATCAGATATTGAAATTTAGCTAGAGGGAAGAACTTTCCCTTCCCTTTAATTAGGGTAAATCTACACTGCTGCGGCACTGCCCTCTAGAAGTTGAACCTTCAATTTTTAAAGTCTGGCAATGCCCCAATCAGTGATGTCACAGAAGATGTTTTGCATTTGCCACCGAATGAAAAACATCTCCTGTGACATCACTGTTGCGTGTGGTTAGAAATGCAACATACTTAAATGTTTCAACCTGTAGAGGCCTTTGGGTTGCAAAATTCTGTTTTTTGGTCTTGTTTGCCACAACATCGCCCACCATCCTAACGTTCAACCTTGATAGCTTCTGCTTCTTTTTTAAGTTGATTTTATAATATAGAATGGGTGCAACACTCTTACACCAGCTTAGGCATAGGCATGTGGATCCATGGAGTCTATTAGATGAGTGCAGGCCTTAGAGAAAAGGGAGAACTCGGATAAACAAATGACTAGATGACTGGCAGGCGACATGCAACACATCGTGCAGAGACCAGACCAGAGAAGGAAGTGTTAAGAGGAAGTAGACTGTACCATGCTGTTTGTAGATGGGGGGTTTTCTATAGATATTATCTTTGACCAGAGTCTCTGAAGATGTGAACAGATGCAGAGGAAAGAAAATTGAAAAAAAGCCAACATGGGAGGGAGAGAAAGAAAGAGAGAGAATGGAGAAAAAGAAGCATGAGTTAGCAGTTATTGAGGGATGAGATATTTTGAAGAAGCAAAAGGGGGCCGCATTTTAGCTTGATTCAACACAGGACATTTGTCATTTATATTATGGCACATCAGAAACATCGGCACTTTTAATATTATTCATGCAACATATTAAAAATACATCAATCTATTGGTCATTGTTGAATTGGAGGTTACTTGATGCAGAACTATTCAATGACACTCAAAGAATAATATCAGAAACCATAAATGGTCTCCAGGCATCAAACTTTCTACTTGTATGAGCATTTTTGAGAGATAAAATAAAAATGTGCACCTAAATGACATAAATGACCTAAATGGACAGTATGTTTATCCCTAAGGCTGATCTAATCCATCTTAGTGTCAGTGGACCCAGACAGGCCTCTGACAGAGATGCTTAGTAACAACTGTCACACATTAAACCATGGCAGAAACATGACTCACAATAAAACAACCCATGTGGGTAATTTCCCTGGCTTGTTTCAGTGCCTGACAGTATCTGAAACAATACCCATATAAAAGCAATGCCGATGACTATAAAAGCCATTAAGTGGATAATCTTTGGCTGTTTTTTCCACTTAAATTGCTTCCAACATGGGAGGTTTTTTCCTCTGCATGACTGACAGTGTAATAGTCAATGAGAACAATATGTTGGATCAAACAGATTACCTCTGTGAGACACTAAAAAAAATGAAGGATATACTGTTCATCAGCTCCTGTCCAAATGTAGTTTAAATTTAATTCTAAATAATACAATCTCATGTCAGATCATTGCTGTGTCCAAAAGAAATTGCTTTGAAATTAGCAAACAGTAGGGACACAGGGAATAAAAGAGTCCTAAAAGGCACTGATGAGTGATTTAAGGGAACTTCGCATTCACACATTTTTTCTTGTACTTAGAATTTTCTCTTGGGTATGAACTAATTCATAGCAGTCCAGCCCTGTTGAACAAGTTATGTACAGATAGGTTGGGGAGTAATGGAATACAAGTAATGGGATTACATATTTAAAATACAAAATATGAGTAACTGTATTCAGTTACATTTAGAGTTTAAATTGTTGTTATTCTGAATACAGTTACCGTCTTTAAAAAAAGATTACTTGAAGGGATTACTTTATTACCTCCATCAAATAGGTTATGTTTTCAGTTTGGTTTGTTTGCCAGCAGGATTATGGAAAAGCTACTGGCCGATTCATATTCAACACATGTTGATAGCTTCACGAGACTTATTCACATGTACCTGGCGAGAAAGGGGTTCAATGCGCTGGAAAATAAGTATGATCTGGTCAAAACTAGTTTATTTGTTAAACAAAGAGGTCAGTGAAACAATTATTTTCAGCTTGGTGTTAAGGTATTGGTAACCTAAACTAAACCTTATCAAATCATTTAATAACACTTACATTTCTAGAAGAGATTCTAATAGTAAACGTAACAGTTGACACCAATTATTTGTGGAAAGCTTGCTTGTTTACTGTAATTTGTTACAATCTCACTAATGACAGCCTACTATTTAGAATGTGGAAAGATATAGCCTACCTGGTACATGGAAATGCCGGGGAGCAGCCACATAAGTAGAAGTAGAGGAAGGGGATTTGCCATCAGAATAGGTGGATAAGCTGGGGGTACTCCGACCACTTTCACTACCTCCAGTTGGGGATGGAGTTGGGTGGGCATTGGATATGCAAGGCAAAAGGGAAGGGGTTTGGGAGAAAACAAAGGGTGTTGGGGGCAGAAAGGCAGCATTATGGCAAGCATATTGCTAACGCTAAAATAAAAAGCTGTGATTAGTATATTGATGCAGGTGACTTGATAACCCAGCCATTTACTGTATATTTATTGTACTGAAACATGTCTTGAACAAATTCACAAATTTTTTGTTCGAGAATCCTACCGACCTACTGACCTGTTAAGTGATGAGACACAAAAATCATCCTGTAGATTTGGGAACTCTACCACTTTTGCCTAGATAACGTTACACTAGTTGTCCCTCAGCCCAAATCTCTTTTTTCCCAGCGACGTCCTCCAGATCCTCCTGGGGATCCCCAAGCATTAGGTGAGCTTGGTGATGTAATCTCTTCAGAGTATCCTAGGTTTGCCCTGGGCTCTTCTGTCAACATGTCACATCTGGAAAACACCATAGGAATGCATACTAGGTGCCTGAACCTTTTAGCTTCTCTCATTGCCAAGCAGCAACAGTTAGCAAAAGCTATTGAGACCATCCAACCTTCACAGAAGGCTCACTTATATTTCCAGTTGTATTCATTTTACCCAAAGCTTACGACAATAGGTGAGGGTTGGAATGAAGACTGGACAGTATTATTGATAGCTCTGCTTTACAGTCAAACTCTTGTTCACAACCAAAGTCCAATTATGTCTGCTTACCCTCACTCGTGAATGAGACCCCACCCCCATGAGACCTGTACTTGGGAGGAGTTAGGGTCGGCCACTTCTACCCTTCAGCTGGATTGAGCAACCCACCTTCTGAGGTGCCAAACATGGTCTGAGACTTGGGGATGCTGATGTTGGCTGTGTGACACTTATGTGGAGACGTAAATGGCAGAGGGATTCCAATTGTAGGGTCAGAGACGATGTATTCACAATAGGGGTGTCATGATTCTCCAAATCCACGATTCAATTTTAAGGTCAGGATTTGATTCAACTTTCATTTCAAACTTTTTTTTCAGCACAGACCGCTATGCCATTGTAAGACTATGGAGTCTTGATCCATAACAACAAAAAAAGAAGAGCTTCTAGACTGCAGAAGGGTACTTTACACAGCTTGAGTTTCTCAGAGTTTACGAGGTGCATCTGAATGCACCATGAAGTCCTGTCAGTACCCATACACTTAACCGTTCATTATTTACATAGGAGGATTTCCCAGTTCTGTTGTTTCATCTCAGCAGCGGCCATGTTGTCTGGAAAAGTGCAGCTGCAGGCTACTGGTAAGATAAGTAACCTGTGCTGTGTAGCGGGGGTGGAGAGAAAAAAAAGGTGGGGAGAATCGCAATCCTGCTTTTGATTTGGATGATTGAAATTGAAAGCTTATTTCGATTGATTTTTTATTTAGAATCGAGACACCCCTAATTCACAATGTTACACAGAGCAGATCGAAGGATCAAAACGCTAGGTCCCTATGACTGCTTGGCCACCATGAGCCACTTGTACATGTACCCTCCTGCTCTATGGGAGGTTTATGTCCTCCTTGAGCATTTGTTTATTTGTTTGCATTTGTCTGCATTGAAGCCGCTGAAGTGACTCATTCACAACTTGTTCAGAAACCCAGCCCATTTTCACACCCATAGCAGTCTGACAGGACTACTGACTTTGGAAAGGCCGCAGAAATGTTCTGAAACAACAGTCAAAGAGGAGCTGCCATTGTTTGGAACAGCTCTTTATTTGAATTGTAAAGGAGCCCTCAGCTCTATACTGTATTCAACAATTGCCTCCTACTTTGGCTCCTTTTCCACCAAATTAGCTCTGGTTCTTGAACCAGTTCCACGAAAACCTGCTATTTTTTGGTTCCAGCTGGCAACTGACTTTTCGAATTCCGAACCAATGCTTCGGACGGTTCAAAATTAGGTGCGCAAACTGGAATGAAACCCGTTCCATGTTGGAACAGGGTTTTAGCTTTAGAGCTAATTGAGTTCTTGCAAACACATTGGGACTGGGCCTGTTAGTGGTAGCAGGCAGAGCAATGAATTACCTGGAAGGGATAGATGTTCCTGGAGACTTTGTTCTCATCACTTAAAAGTTTACACTACAAAATCAAAACATTTCTGAGTATCATCAGGGTAATTATTAAGTGTAGGTGCCAAAATAATGCCACTGAAAGTTACCCTATGGGTTAATTATATTTGTTCAGTTTTACGTGTGTTTGTTGTAAGTGTGTAATGCACATTCACATTTTGCTGACCGCATGCATGTGTGCTGTGTATCTATGATCACAAGCAGGGTCCACCCCATAGTGTTACATCACAGGCAGGCTGGGTGATGGAGTCACTGACACCCTTAAGGCCAAAAGTAATAAACACTCTACATCCAGAGTTTTGAGGGGGGAAAAAGAGAGAGAGATTGAGATTGTGCATGAGAGAGTGTTAGCTGATTTAACACACACCCTTCTCCCGTCAGACAGAGGGGAACCATTGGCAGCGATCTGGATGCAAGTGGATGAGATCACTGACATACACAGTACTGCTGTTAGTGCTGGTCTGAGTGATCTCCTACACATACATACACTCACACACACGCCCATAAATGCACGCACGCACACACGCACCAAAGACACACACACGCACCAAATACACATGCACCAAAGTACTATTAGTGCAGGTCTAAATGTAGGGCAGATCCTACATAAAACATTTGGAGCTAATGTAGGAGGTGTAGGAGGCATGGGGAGATAAGGGAGGAGATGCGTTATAATTAATGTGAACAGATTACACATTCAACAAAAGGTGGATTAATCAAAAACCAACATCACAATAACAGGATATAAATTACGGTTTTGGGATCATTAACAAGAAATCAGGGAAATAAAAATAAGCATGCTGTATTCATCCTTGCCAGGTCCTTCCCTAAACTCTCCCTCAATTTCCATCATTAGATGACACATCTAAATAGTGTTGCTTACTACCACAGTAACTTCTATAAGGAAACCTGATAGCTCATTAAAGCATGTGCCTGTTGCATGAAAACAAATAGCCCTCTTTCACGGTGTGTTAGGAACCGCTAGGGCCTGAAAATGCCACTGCAACTGGCAACCAGACCCCAAATTACTGCTCAGCCCGCTCTGGCTATTTCATTCCTCCATTCCCCCTCCTGTCTTTCATCTTCCCCATCAGAGAACTCTCCTCTCAGCCTCTCCACCCTGTCATGGATAAACCGCCAAAACCCTGGGACCGCATGTTCGTGATTTTCTGTGCAAATGTTCGAGTGGAAGCTCATGCTGTTTCCCTCCTCCTTTTAATCAGCAAAGGTCCAAGCAAGCATATGTCAGAAAAATCTGTTCCTACTGTAAGGGTTCTGCATAGTACAAAAATGACATGCCTTTTGAGGCAAAACATACACCCTACATGAGAACTTCTTGGGGCTGTAGGAACTCTTTAAATTAGGGCTAGCACTTTTCATTCAAAATTTGAACTACCACACAATAAAAAAACCACTTAATTTTTGATTTGTAATGATGTTTAATTTCATAATTTGTATGAATGCAACAGGCCTTGCCTTGCAGCAAGGGGCATTTGTAAAATGCCCTGTCCGTCAAGGCTATTGCTTGCCCTGTTGCCCTTTCAGTAAACAACGCTATCTTTGCTAACACAAAATAGAGAAAACTATAGTGATAGGATTTTTCCCAATTTGGTATTATCCAAAGAATCGCATCTTATCTTACTTCATCCTATCTTATCTCAGGTTAGGAAATCCTAAATACTCAATTCAGCATCGGTCTGTTATCTAGCAACCGACTGTACCCTTCTCATCTCACGAGCTAAACAACTTTTTTTTAATAATTTCCCAATTTGGGATTAATAATGTACATCTATCTATCTATCTATCTATCTATCTATCTATCTATTTGTAACCGCTGTTTTTCTTATTGAAACATACAAAACATTTAGTAAAAACGATGGCAGGCACTTAACTTCAAGACAGATGAGTTCGAGGTGTTGTTAACATCTGTAGAAAGACCCGCTAACTCGGGGAGATAAAAGAAAGAGTGGGCTAAGACAGCAGACACAGTCTCTGCCATGTCTGGCTATCAAAAAGAAACCTGTAAACCTCAATGTCTTTTTATCAGTCATCCACTAAGCCTGCACTCAAATCAAGGACCAAAGCAGGTTAACACCAAAGAGATAAAGTCTTGACATGATAAAGAACAAGTGTTCATTCAAGAAAAACAACAGGGTAGATTAGAAGTCAAAGGCAGGCAAACAATTAGGTCAACAATTTGAACAGACAAGCACAAAAATGAAACCCCCCTTAACCTTCCTAGTAATGCCAAATGTGTCAGGGTCAGGTTAAACCATGCACAGCAACAACCACGTCCACAGACACAAGTGAACAGGGCAAGCAGAATGAGAACTCTGAGTGGTCCTACCAATGTACCTTGATGCACCCCATGAAACCCGACAACACCACAATATCAGACAACAACATCACAAAACCTGCTAACCATTCCACTAGGGGAGGGGAGACACAGAGAAGAGAAAGACTACTGGTGTTTTACCGTCAGGAGGAGGTAAACTGAGATGCAGGGATGTCCTAGGTTTAGGGCAAGGTAGGGGGTCCTGTTTGAACCCTGAGGGGTGAGGGAGATCATGGGATGAGGAGAAGATGAAGCAAAGGGAGGTGGTTGGATAAGCCTTTCTGCAGTGGTTACAGCGTGCAAAGGGAATGTGTACAGTACTGGTTTGTGATGTTGATTTCACGTGTGGTATTGTGAATAGTGAGCAGTTTCATGGCTTTGGTTCAAGAATTAAGGAAAATAAATCTGCATGAGTGACCAAATGTTCTATTCTATTTACCACTAAGACTCATTCATTCTATGGTGAACACACAGATGTGTTTCCAACACATGGTTAATTTGGCGCTTAACCACAGCCCATGCCAAGTGAAGTCAATTCAGTGGTTGTATCACAGCACTCCATTCTTTAAGACCTTCGGTGTCAAATACAGAGAGGACTGGCACTTTGCTGCTGTGAGGAAACCTGTTTCATAGTTTAATGTTTTTGATCCTAAATCCAAGGTTTGCATGCTTCTGTTCTACTTTTGGAACACATCGGGAACCCTGCTTTTGGGGCACTTTGAATCCCCTTTCAAATATTAGCTTTTTGGTAGTTCTTGAAAAAACTGACGGGTTTTGTTTATGTCTAAGGGTTGACAACAGCAATGATTCCAAGTCCTCCATTGTCTGTATTGGACCAGGTCTCAGTCTCAGCGTGCTTTGATACCTCTGAAGTAAGGGATGTAGTTGTGCTGCTGCAGCATGGCCAGGGTGGTGGGGTTTAGGTGAAAAGACAAGCCTGCACTGCCACCTACTGGTGTGGGAGAGTACTTGCCACTACCACCACCACCACTCCCTTCAGCCCCAGCAGAATAGTACACAGGGAGGGAAGATGAGTCCCTGGCCCAGGTGGAGGGGTACTTAATGGCACCCGTAAGGGTTGGAGGCAAAGGGAGAGAACTGGAGTCACGGGTCTGGCTGCTGTGTCTACCACCAACGTATACCTCTGGCCCTGAATGTCCAATCAGATCACAGGAAACATGTTGACTCAATGGATAAAATTGTGAAGATATTCCATTTTCTTTTGCAATTTGGCATGGAAAAATAGGGAATAGTACATATCCAAGGGAATATATTTGTGATTCATTTACAAAAGGTCAAAGGCACACAGAGAAGCCTTAAATATTGATCTTAAAGATCTAACAGGGATGCAAACACATTTTTCAACATATGGTGAAAAAAGAGAGTTTTATATATATATATAAAATAAATATATATAATAAATAAAATAAATACATATAGGGCTGACCTATATGTAGCAATGTATGTATGTATGGGGTATGACTTTAGCACCTAATTATTAAAAAATGTTGCAGTTTGATGATAGTAATTCGATAAGATTATTTTTTATATAATCATTAGAAATTCTGTATTGAAAGAACAAGAAAGTAATGACAGATGTATGTATTTCAACAAAGGAAAATAAGAAACTTTACTGTTTGAAACAATCTTCGTGGACATTAGAGTATAGATTTCAGAGATTAAGAGCTGCACGTAAATGCACCATGAAGTCCCTGTCGGCTGGAGATATCATGACCACAGCTCTAAGAAGTGTAGACTGCAGTTCTAAAACGGTGGACAGAACTATACTAGCCTGGGAACCAGCCGTATCTGCTTAGCTCATGTTTCACTTTCTCTGTCAGATCCGTAGGTCGGTCAGGTTTTGCTGAGCTAACGTAGGCAACTGGACTGCTTGAAGTTTCTCGAAGACATTTCACCTCTCATCCGAGGGGCTTCATCAGTTCTAAACTGACTAGGTCATGTTTCGTTGCTCTGGTTGGTTGTAGGTAACGTTTTGTTGCTCTGGTTGGTTGTAGGTCACGTTTTGTTGCTCTGGTTGGTTGTAGGTCACGTTTTGTTGCTCTGATTGGTTGTAGGTCACATTTCATTGCTCTGATCGGTTGTAGGTCACGTTTCATTGCTCTGATCGGTTGTAGGTCACATTTCATTGCTCTGATTGGTTGTAGGTCACATTTCATTGCTCTGATTGGTTGTAGGTCACATTT
>JAOVVB010230533.1:0-24209 GCA_028570985.1 Heterobranchus longifilis
AGAAGGCATCCTGACCAAAATTCAGAACCACTTCAACTAGCTCCCTTTAGCATGTAAGTGCTGCGGTTTTACTCAAAGCTTCTTGAGGATGTCTCTCACTCATCACCCTGTCCATAAGGGTGAATCCAGACACCCTGCACAGGAAGTCCATTTTTCAGTCATTACCCAAGGCTTATGACCATAGGTGGACTGTATACTGACTCATAAATTAAACATCTGCATTAATGTGGACACTGCACCAAGCCTGCTGAGCTTAAGTATGTCAGGCTTTTTAACTACCTCAGCGATGTCTGCCAGAGAGCTGGCGAAGGTTCCCCCCCAATCTTTCCGCTTTTGAGGTTGTCTGTCTGCTTCAGGAGTTCCACAAATAGCTCCTTCCACTGCCAGACTATATACCAGCTGAGGTCAGCAGTTCTTTCTCACAGCCTGGATAAGGCCCAGAATCATCTCACTGAGTCATCTGATGGGTTCCCATTAACTGTTTGAGCTTTCTTCATGGCCTTCACAAACTGTGTGCTGATTTAGGAGTTCCTTGGGTTAGCCAAGCCTGAAAGGCCTCAGTTTTCAGCTTGATGGCTCATGTCCACCAGGAAGTTAGTCGGTTGCTGCCACATCATGCTCTGACAACCTTCTGGCCACAGTTCTTACCAATGGAGGGTTTAAACATGACCCCTTGGCATTCCATATGCCCAATTTCCAGCAGGATTCAGGAAAAATGTTTCCGGAGTTGGGAGTTCATAGACAGAGGCCTCTGCCAGGATTTCCTGGTTCACCTTCACTACATATTTGGGTTTATCAAGTCTTTTTGGCATCTTCCCCAGCATCTGATCCAGCTTACCATGAAATGGTAGTTTGACAATTCAGTTGACGGCGCTGCTCCTCTCTTCACCTGTGTCTAAGACATATAGCAGCAGATCTGACATTACAACTACAACGTTAGTCATCATTCTTTGGTCTAAGGTGTTCCCGCACTCTGACATAAACTTGAGATCAAGCCTATATAATATCTACAGTATGTTTCTAGTCCTTCTGTATAGCATTGATAACACCTTTCAAATTCAAACCCTTCAATTAACTGTTCATGGATCACCATAACACAACATGCAAAAAAAAAAGAAAATCTCTTTCATTTCTCATTTAACTTTTATTGCACGTTTTCCTTCACACACACACTAAATACAAGCCACATTTTGGGTATTGCATTTCACCAGACATGGAAACATCACTTTTTCTCAAGGTGCTGTTGTTACTGAGTTTCAGTGATATACAACTGTTTCCATTCATCTCAAATTCTATGCAGCTGTTGAAAGAACTTTACTTTGATTTAGTAAATATCTCTGCACATCTACTGTTGTGAGCATCAAAGGAACGTGAGCAGATATCAAAGCGTCCTCCTGGATCATCTATCCTTGGCAGCTAGACTGTACTTTCCATCTCAAGTGTGAAGCAGAGTTACAATGTAGAAATGACACAGCAAAGCTTTTATTAGGGCTACAACAACCTCTGACTGAGATGGCCATTCCAGGTTTCATTTGCAAGATGTGGTGGAATGTTTGCTATTTTGCACTCCAATGATGAAAGGCTCACACATTATACTGGCATGTAGAAAATAGAAAAACAGCTTTACAAATGCATAAGGTAAGAGCATCAAAAGTCTTACTGTTGATATTTCTCTCTGATTTGGCAAGAATTAATTATTTTTTTACAGACTAGGTCAATGCAACCAAGTTGCTATTGTTTTCTTTTTCTTTTGTTCTTTACTGTAAGGACAATCCAAAGCCTATTACACAAAGCATATTGAAACACAAATTCAAAGACATTTAAAACATAAATTAAAAGGGGGTTAAAAAAAATGTTGGCAGTGATTTGAGAGAGAAGTAGCCTATATATAGAGTGAATCCAAGGTTATCAAGGCGAGAGGCAACTGTCAACGACGACGGTGAGTGTTAACTTACTAATTGTGGGAGATCAGAGGTGTGACAACAATGACCAAGTGAGGAAATGGGACTGAGGAGCCTGCACTTTACTAGATGCCTTGTTATAGGGGAAATTGGTGCCACCAGTGTATTGCACATGATAAACTGTGCCACCATCTGCTTCGAGACCTGGGACCAGCCCAAACCACAGGACAGTGGCTGAAACACACAACTCAAGATGGCAGCCGGTTCGCATACGCAAGCCACAAAGCTACTGTGAGTCTCAAAGATGTAGGACTGAAATATGGAACCGCTTTAAGTGTGACATGGTGACACAAACATTTGAGCTTTTGGGATGATGCCAGTGAGGCTCGGCCAAGCAGGATATTGCCCGTATGGTCATCCTACTAAGACTTTGTGAGCAACTACATTTGATATTTCAAAGACAGTTGAATGAAGAAGCTGGCAGCACGTTAATAACAATATAGGATGGCAAAGGAGCAAACTGTTCCATTTATGTTCATGTCCACATGCTGGTATGGGGGAGATCACTCAGCTGGTCCCACAGGTATAAGATGTTCTCAGTTGTAGTTTCATGGACAAATAACAAAGATCCAACATCAGATAAAGGCATTTGGCTCTTCGGAACAGAGTGGGAAGCCCAGTGCAGCACGAGAGGCTGTCCTTCACTAGCGGAACCATTCTCCACACTTGGCACTGACATAAAAGCAGCTTCTACTCCACTGAAGTACTCACACATACATAGACACAAAGACAGACATGCACACACACATACATGCATGCATACTCACACACACATACACACAACCCCACACGCACACACAAAGCAGGAAGTATGCCTGTCACGGACATGCAGGGAAGGGAGGCAGCAAAAACAACTTTCTGTCGACAGGAATAAGAAAAACAACAGTTGAAAGAGGGTCTGCATGAAGAGAGAGCGCAAGACAAAGGCATTCTCTCCGTCAGAACTCATCAGTCTGCAGAGGGAAAATATGTAAGGGAGATGCAACCATATGAGCGCTGTCACTGTCCTCCTGAACACAAGACAGAGGGGACAGGCTGGTGGAGAGTGAACTGAGAGCCAAGGAAACCTTCAGTAAAAACCTTCCACATCAACAGAGACATTGGCAGCTTGGTGAGCTTTAAGTATGTCTGGGATATACACAGCAGTCTGCGGACTGGATAGAGGTGTAAACACAGGACTAAAACAAACTTTCTATAGCAGACACTATGAAATGGAGGTGTTTAAAGCTTGTTAATGACTTTCTTTGCCCAAAGGCATAGGGCTTTTTGCTAAAGAGAAACAGACAGGAGAGAAACACATTGGAGAGCTATAGTCAGTGAGGGCCAGATTACCCTAAGGCCTCCAGGGCCACTCTCCAGAAGAGAAGATAAAAGAGCTTATTAATAGCTCTTAGATTTACATGCACTAAGTGGATGTTTATGTTGGAACTTGCTGCTTATGTGTGAACATCCAACAACTGTAAACAGTGCCATTCAGGTCCCATTTCCCTTACATCATTGATATTGTTTCAACTCACAAAATAGGCGGCCAGAGTTCAAAAAACATCATTCGGGCATTATCTTTTAAGTGGTTCCACAGTTCGGTCTCCCCAAAGCGGTAATCAAGAAGCTTCATTGTGCACTTCCTCTTCTGCCTCTTCACGTTACGCTGACTTCAGTATAAACAGCTGAGAAAGGGCAGAACGACAGAAGCACTGTTGTGTTAGTGTGGCGGCTTGGCCTGTAGGACGTAGTACTACTATTACATACAACATACACGAGACGACTGCAGACACTGATGTCTGAACCCACGAGTCATCAGGTGGGTAATTAAAAGCAGAAATCACGTAAAAATTTTAATTAAAAAAAAAAACAGCCACCTGGCTCAACTGCAAACTTGATGGACTTCCATAGACAAATATTGCCATTAAATGGTAGATTACAATGCTAAATACAATAAATATAAATCTATTTGATTTTATCCACCGCTTGCTAAGTAAAGGTTATGACCAAAAACATTACGCCATTGTATGAAAACCCTGGGAAGCCCCTCATCAACCACATGAAAGAGAGTCACTCAAGAGGAGTGGGGTTCATGGGGAAGCATACAGCGCATGTCCGTAACCCCCACTGCCTTTTATTGGACAAATATAAAATTAACAACAGTCAGGAGCTGTAATGGTGAGGCAGGCTGCTTCCAACACAAATTTCCAATTTGAGGTCAGCTGTATGGTCCTATAAAAGTTTACAGGGCTGCTTAAAGAAGAGCTGTCACTTTACAAGAAACAAACTTTTCTAATTAATCTTCACGCTAATAACCCCCGGCCTTTTAATGCGCTTCAAGTCTAATGCATGCCCCTATTAAAGGTAAAGAGAAGGCAAAGCCCAAACTAATGGCTATTGACATAAATCAATAAAAAGCTGCTGTTAAATTTTCCTTTCTGGGGCAACTAATAGGAAGACTGTAAAAGTACAATGCACACCAAAGAGAAATGACCTAGCTTTTAGCATTAAATTTTATACTACCCTTCCGCTCATGTAAAAATCTGTAACTTGTCAAAATGTACAATGGGGGCAATAGCACAGGGAGTGCCAATAGCAGAGCTGGCTGCAGACTATTAAGGCCATTAAAAGAGAAAGAATAATGGAGTAAAACTAGTCAAATGTGGACTGGGGTAATAGAAAATTGGGGTGTAGTGAAAGGTAAGATTTGTTGTTTCTGTTTGATGCATCTGGGTTTTTCAAATTTTTATTTGATTTCAGATTTTTCCTTATAATGTATACAAAGTGTTTTGGAATTAAACCTGTCATATGTAACAGATTCATTTAACATCTAGGACACGTGGACAGGACTGTAGAGGTGTTAATGGACTGGTTGACACAAGCATCATGTTCAGGATTCCAGGCTGGAGTGTTCTTAAAGTGTGTAAGGACACCGTAGCTTTGTTCTGCCAGGACATCAAAGGGACAACCCGAGCTATTTGAACAATGACTCCCATCTAAATATAGAGGAAGTGATGGACGAAGAGAGCCGGACATGTATGAGGTCACTGTCAGAATGCAAGGAACATCCATGCCAACATCCATCAAGTGATGAAAGAAGTGCAAATACTTCTTCCCTGCCAGTGCAGGGTCAGTGACTAGCTTCTGAATATGGCCTCTGCCAAACCACTAAGAGGACTAAGTCTCCTTTAAATACTGCCTTGCTTATACCTTCCCAAACTTAGAGAATAGGGCAGCTTTTACCTGCTTAAGCCCTGTCCATCTAGCAGCAGGGCCGGGTCCTATAACATGTGCGACCTCTCCTAGATAAGATCACAGGGAGATTAAGCTCCTGTATCAGAGATTAGGCTAAGTTTGTTTTCTCTCATTTGAACCTAGGTGGAGATAGTCCCTGGGCCTGCCCCCCCAGGCCTGGGCATAATGCCATTAGTGGTGTTTTGTTGACAGCAGGCAACGGTAAATGAGGCCCCGCTTTAATCAGCGGCATGCCGGGCTGGTGTCAGAGTTCCCCCATGTCTCCCAGGTGAAAGATGAGCAGGGAGAGAGGTGTTGTCTCCACATTAATTAAAACTGCTCCCCTCGCGCGAGGATTCAGTGCTGCTACCGCCAACCCGCCCCCTGAAACCACGGCTGTACTCTCAGCATAAACACTAGCCATTAGCCAGGAGAGCAGAGAGAGGGGGCAAGCAGCAAGGGGTGTAATTAATCAGACTAAGATCATGTTCTAACCACTTAAAAGCAAGAGGGGGGCATTATCTGCAGGGAAAACAGGTCTGTTTTGGTTTACATGGCAACTGAAATATATTGGAGGTGGTTATTTTGGAGCGGGGACAACAGTAAGGGAAAGTGAAACAATTGTTTTGCAATCAACTTTTTTTTCTTGTAAAGCCTTGTTTTTACTCCAAAGAGTAACATTTATAATTACTACTGGTGTAAGATTTCAGATGCCATCTCCTCCATTTTTAGTCAACTCTCAGAACTGCCTCATCCTCTAAGTTCTTTCTTTTTCCATTTCTTTCTCACAACAGTACAGTCCATGTCAGAGGGTCCATGTCAGAGGGACAGGAGACACTGTCCCAGCAGCCTTGCTATTTACCCAGAAATCCCATCCTCCACAGCGGCTTCCTGTTCCCTTGAAGTGAGACATCCTTTCCTGGAGGATCAACTGGATGAACCAGACACAGAGATGTGGATGCTGCTTTAGCCTGACCATGCCCAGTTACAATAACACCTTCATGCTGTTCGTCCCAGCAGCCCGCCCCGATACACCAGCCCCATCCCTGCCAGGAGCACCAGGCAGGAGGCCTGCTGCGCCCTCGATCTGGCCTGGGCGGATGAGACAAAGAGTGCTTACTGAAGGGTGGGTAGGTGGGATAGAGGGGGTTAGTCGGGGTGTCCCCCGCTTCCCTCTATGAAACCTCCCGGCCTCTGATGCAAATGAGGTGGTGGGGGCAAAGAGAGAAAAACAACATGAAGGGAAAAACGGACACAAAGGAGGGATGGGAGGGGAGAAGGCCTCCTAAAGCAGTGCAGCACCGAGGGCCTTTTCAAATCACGGCAGCAGTGAGTGTCAATCAAGCGGTCAGCGTTAACAATGTTAGGCCAGAACAAGCAGGGCTAATGTCCTCTTTGCTCTGCCCAACCCCAACCCCCATCACCAGCACCTCCCCAACTCCCCACCTTCCACAAGCCCCTGGTGACCACATGAATCTGACTAGTGACAGCTCGCCATCCTGTAATTTGCCAATTTGCACGCATGTCAAAAAGCCAGACCATAGTGAATTATGGCCACAAAATGGGGATAGGCCGAAAGAAGTGCAAGAGATCTGCAACACAGGGGAGGATAATGGAGATGACGGGGGAAACAGCAGGATGAAATAGATTTGAGTGAAGGCTGCTTTCACAGTGTGTGTGCCTCCGTCATAGTGAACATTTGACTCTCGTGATTTCTGCATAACAGGGTCTGGTGGGCCTTGTTCACATGCCTTGTGTATTTGAGTGTGTGGATGATTGTGATATTTGCATTTGTTTATGTCTGTATGTGACTGAACACGATTGTGTCTTCTCTGACAAGACCATGTGCGCCATTCGTCTCACGAGCACCCGTGTGAGGAGTTGAACGAGTCTATCTGCGACTGCTGCGCAGAAAAGAGGGAGATGAGGGTGATTATCCATGGCTGAGCCATTAATCTTGAGCATTATCAACACCTTGCTGGTGCAATCTGTGTTTCAATCCAACAGTCCATGAATACTTTTCTCCACCAGTGTTTAGCTGTGGGTTATTGTGAGGATTATACAGCGCTATAGCAACTAAAACACTACTCAAATAAAAGCTATCACTAACCAGTGTTGGGAGGGTTACTTTTAACATGTATGCCACTACAGATTACTGAATACATACCCTAAAATATAATTTAGAACATATTCCATTACAGTAGATTACTCAAATTAAGTAACATATTCTAAATATTTTGGAATACTTTAAATTTGTCTTGCTGAGCTCAATTGTCTGGGTCTTATGTTTTCATGGCAAAAACATATTCCTGACAGTGTCCTGGTTGTGCATCTCATCTGCCATTGTTGTGTGGCAGTTACACTGCACACGCACAAATAGTTGCACATTTAAAAATGTAAGAATTTGTTTATGGGAAAGGTGTGCCTCATATGAATTTTAGAGCAAATAAAAACAAACTAGAAGGGCACTATGAGAGTGCAGAACTCATGCCCTATCTTGCAATGTTAACGAAAGCAAAAAAAAAAATCACGTAACATTCTTCCTTGGCCCATGCTACATCCTTCCACCATTTTCATGAAAATCGGGCCAGTAGTTTTTCTGTAATCCTGCTGACAATCAGACAAACAAACCAACAAATAAACGGAACCGAAAAAATAACCTCCTTGGTGGAGGTAATAAGGTAATTCCGTACTACAGTAAATGTATTCAGAATACCACCAAATTAAACTGCAATGGAAAACTATTTTAAATACCTAGCCTAATCCCCATTACTTGTTTTCTCTTACTCCCCAGCCCTGTCACTAAACACATCACCAAGACATACAAGGGAATAGAGCAAAAGAACAACTTGACCTCATATTTTTCCCAGTGGAAAAGGAAATATATCTTTAATGTTCTAAGCGCATGTCCAAATACACCCCCCGCACACATACACACACTCTAACACAAGAAAGAAGCATGAAGCCTATATAAATCTCTATCAGGAGGCCAGCCAACCTCTCTGCCCCTCACTGCTGAAAACCATATAATAGTCTAAGGAAGCAGAAACACATTTTCTGGATAGTTGGCAGCAAATGTCCCATAATGGTTTGGGCTGGGTAACTTTCTAAAGGTTATTTTTATTGTTGGGTCTAAAAGGTAGGGGGGGAAAGAGTGGCTGACAAATGCACCCTGAAAAGCCTACAATTGTGTTCTATGTCAACTATGCAAAAAAGAACAGAGGAAGCAGATGAGGTGCCATGAAACCCCAGCCCACACAAACATATGCTGACAACCAAAATAAACATGCTGCAAAACTGTTTTGTACTTATACACAAAAATAACAGCAAGTCAGCACTTTGTATCGTCACATTGACATGAAGTCACGTCTTACAAAGCCCCAAAAATCACAAGCTAGCATTACAACATGTTATTTGGCAATGCAGTGGCTGAGTCTGCCCTTTACACTTGTGTAGCAATGTTTTACGTCTCCAAAACAATCCCAAACATTTGACAATCGGGCACTCACAACAACTGCAGGAGATTCTCAAACCATCCGTGAAAGTGAAAATGAGAAGCAATTCTGTTAAACACTCCACATTATGATGGCTATTTACCACACCATTGTAACTCTAAATTGTGAACCTTTAAATGTCTCACAAAGTAATCTCGCCTCGGGTACAGTTCACTGAATTCTCCACCACTGGCCCTACAATCTGTCTTGCGTTACTCGCCTTCCCATGTGTGAGATGTTAGAGGGCTGAAAGGAGGACAAAGCTGACATTGCTTGTGGCTTTTCAAAGTTGTGTCATTTACTTGTGGGTAAGGACGTCACGTGGCCACTGGGCATGATTGTTCAGGGAGTAAAAGTGAAAGGGTTTGTGCTGAGTGTAGTTAAGCGGTCTGATGTCTTTGGGGGCTTGAGCCCTGAATGTGTTGTGCACAGCCTTTAATATTTTAAAAGTGTACAGTATGTGCAGGCCAGAGTGTGTTGGCTTAAGAAGACAGAAGGTGGAGGATGACTGTAAAGTTAACAATTGGTGTCACAGGTAGCAGTAAGCAAGGTTTTGAGTGGTCAGCACCAGGTCAGCGTGCAGTCACAGCAGGATCTCAAATTCACAGAGCAGTAACACTGACTACGTCCACACTAATACTTTTTCATTTTAAAACAGCATTTTAAAACACAAAGAATCTCTGTCCACTGTTTCAGAAATAGTCTCCGTCCATACTAGAGATGCACCAATTAATCGGCCGCTGGTCAAAAACAGCAGATTTTCAGCTGATCGGCCGTGACCGGTGACCGGCCAAGATCAGTCTCATATATATGATTTTTTTGCCGGTCAAATGTAATTAATGCTGCATGATGGTTTTACATTGCGCAGCAGTGACAGCACGCCGCTCACAGGCAGGCTGCACATACAGGGACACACAGCGGCACAGAGAGGTTTCCACCAGTGTACAATAGATGCTTTTTAAAACAAAAATGTGTTAGACAATTAGCAAATTCTTTTAGGGAATAACATCAACAACGTTAGTGAGTGAGCATGAGAGAAAGAAAAGAGAGGAGCGTGTGGATACAGCAAGAATGAACACAGAAGATTTAGATCTGAAGTTAGCTGTGATCATATCACACAACTAATGGAGTTATCAGAGATAACTGAGGTTCAGGAATAAGGCCACGCTTCTCTCCTCCACTAATTCGATCACCTGCGCCTCCCTAATCAACCACCTGTGACTTGTTGAATCAATCACCCATGCAGGCATATATATATGTATATACACAGGTCTAACCCTTCCTTCACCGTTTGTCTCAGTTCTCACGACTGTTCACACTCAACTCAAGCAACATTACTCGAGCCAGCTACCATTTATTAGTTTTGTAACATAACGTAGCTTTTCTCACCATGGACCACAAGCTGCTTCTCAACCCCTCGGACAGTGACTTGTTCAACAATCTGTACGTGGTTCCTGAATCTCCTCTGTCCATTGGCCCACTTCTCCAGGGCATCGAGGGGCGACCCATCCTCTACCAGGGCGGCAGGATGGTGTGCAACAATTCCAATGCCCCCACAACCCTACCACACACAGTCTCTGACTACGTCAGTACCTTATGACCTCCGTGGACATTGACGGTTTGAAGTCCACCTTAAGGGGCCATCTCAGCCGTCAGTTTGTCCACTTCCTCATTAATGGCTTTGAGTTTGGTTTCCACCCCAGAATTGTAATCATTCCCAACTCCTCATTCACCTGCCACAGCCTTCAGTCCGCCTTCACCAAGCCCGGCATGGTGGACAAGCTTCTTTGGATTCATGATAGGCCCGTTCTCCAGCCCCCCTTTGTCCCTCCCACCACATCAGCCCCATCGGCGTCGCCACCAGGAAATACTCCGGCAAAAAAAAACTGGTCATTGACCTCTCTTCCCCCCACGGCACCACTACACCTAGTATCAACAGCCTCATTCCCGGATTTCTCTGTGCAATACATCTCAATTAAGCATGCCATCAACCTCATCCGTCTAGCAGGCCGCGGTGCCTGGTTGGCTAAGGCCGACATCACCAGCGCCTTCAAGGTCTTGCCTATCCATCCTGACTTCTGGAGGTTCTTCTGCGTTTTCTGGAAGGGCTCATACTATTTTGCCGTACGTCTCACCTTTGGTTGCAAGAGCAGCCCCAGAATATTTGACTCCCTGTCTGAGGCACTCTGCTGGATTCTGGTCAACAATTACAAACTCCCGTACGTCACTCACCTTCTGGATGACTTCCTCACAGTCTCACCACCATCCTCAAGGTCTTTCCTCCCTCAAGTCCGCCTTTTCCGATCTTGGTGTCCCCCTTTTCCCAGAGAAGACGGCCTGCACATCCCTCGAATTCTTCGGCATCACCCTTGACTCACTCAACTTCTGAGCCTCCCTCCCCACCGAGAAACTTCACTGCATATCCCTTTTCACCTCCTCATTCATCGTTGTACCAAGTGCCAGCTTCTCCCCTGTTCAGACACCTGAACTTTGCCATCTGCATCATCCCCCAGGGCCGATCCCTCAACCTCAAACAAAGCAAGACAGACCAGCTCGGCATCTCTCACCCTATTTTCCTTTCCATCTGAATTCATACCTGAGTCCCTTTGAACACATTCTCTCCTACCTCAACCAGAGATTAGCCAACCAGATCTTTATCTAACAGCTCTCTGTTTCTGCTTCTTCTTGTCCCATTACTCCCTGCAATATTTCAAACTGATCCACTGTCAAAAAATGCAGAAAATGTCCATTGTTTTGTTTTGGAGACGCAAGTTAGGCATCCTTGTCAAGTTCACTGACAAACACATTGCATTTCCTGTGACTACTTCATAATAAAGGTCAACTCATGTTTCACTAGTTAAATGCTATTAATGTGAAGGTGCAGTAGGAGGAAATGTTCGGAAAATATACATTTTCATAGTTGAATATCTGTTTTCTTTTACAATTCTAATATGTATTCATATTTAGAATATTCTTTGACAGCCCTAATGAACATACAATTGAATTTCAAATTTCCATGACAGAAAAGTTACAAAAAAGTTTTTGTATGCTGTCAATTAATTGCTGTCGGCAAAAATCGGAATTGGCAGGTCAATCAATCGGCAATCGGAATCGGCCAACAAAATTTAAATCAGTGCATCTCTAGTCCATACGACAGTAACATGCCTGAAAAAGCATATCACATGACCATTCACGTACACTGGACATGCGTGCTCAATACTATGAAGGAAGAGCAGCAATGGCAGGAAGTAAGACCAGAGATTTCTTTGGTATAGGCTGAGGACATTTTTGTTACATGAGTAAAAAGGTCATGTGACAGGGGTGTGACGAATCAGGACAGGACATGTTGTGACTGATAAGACCCAATCAGGAGCAAAGGTGCGTCTGCATCACCATTTTGAAAAGTTTCTGTTTCCCTCCAGACTAAAATGCAATCCTGGAATTTTTAAACTAAAATGGTGTCAGTAGCATTTTCAAAAGTCTCCATTTTAGGGGTTTGAAAGTGCAAGAGTGGTGTGGATGCTAGCGTAAACACAGCAAAAGGTATGCATTCTAAAATGAAAAGGTATTAGTGTAGATGTAGCCTTAGATCCTTTTTTCCCTTTTCAAACAAGGAGAGATGATAAGACCAGTGGAACCTTTAGCAACAATAAGATTCACTGGTGGCTGTTTGATGGCACTGTGTAGCTTAATTGATGAGAATCGAAACTGACTGGATATCACACACAGTAATTGTCATACTGTACTCCACAATAATATAATAGGTACCTGCTAGTTAAAAATACAGTATAAATTATTTTTAAGTTACTAGATTGTTACCCCCTTATTCAGTAACTTCACATCTTGTTCCTGTGTATACATGTATCAGTAAGCTACATACTGTAGACTGGTACACAGTTAGTACAAAAAATACACCATAAAATGATGATGTACATTATGTGCCGTAAATCTAAAGCATTAATTATTTTAAAAGATCCAATATTGTTTTAGTTAGGTAGGAATATAGTATAGTGGGTCAAAGTGCATAGAAAGAGTGCATGTAAGTTCAAATTTAAAAAACCCACACAAACAGGGAGCAAGTTACTCTCATCTCATGCACACTTTGACACACATAACACAGCATTACCAACCATAGCTCTGCTCCTCATATATTTTTTTGCTCTTACTGCATGTCCTAACAATAAATATCTCCCTTCACCCACCACGTCAGGCCGCAGGTTGGTTTCCTTTGGGGTAATTGATGTGAAGGTTCTGCTGAAACCAACCCTGCACGCATTTTGAAGAGGTGAGCAGGAAATCGGGCCATCAGAGGCGGAACGCTGCATTCCTATCACGCAGCTCGGGTCAGAACCTCTGGTAGAGTCAGAATTTGTAGCTTAAAGGCTGTCAGAAATGATCACTTTGCTCTGCAACTACACCCCCACCCTGACACAGCCCACCCCACTCTTTTGTTAAGATAAAGGATGTACCCCAACAGATTTGGTGACCTGCTCGCTCCTTCCCTCAGCCAGTTCTGGTCTAGGCTAAACACAGTTCAGGTTGTGGAGGCAGTGCAACGTTGTCGTACAGGGGGAAAGAAAGGCAGAGTTACTGGATATTTCCCAGGGAGCCAGGGTGGAGAATCAGTTTCCATTTCACCATGACCTTTCTCCGGTCCCAACGGTGGTCAGCTCCACCACTACCTCCTTCCTCTCACATCCCCACTGAGCAGCCTCCGCTCCACTGCTGTCTCTCTTTTTTCGTTTGTCAACCTATCCATCTCACACTTTTTACTCAGATAGGACAGAACAACCCACCCCCGCTCCACACACACACACACACACACACACACGCACACACACACACCCCACCAACAAAGAGATCAAATTCCCATAGCTCATCTATCTTCTCATCAGCTGTTTACACCGATTTGAATGTTAGCATTGCACACAGTGCAAATGCGTAACTAATATACAACTGATGAATACTAACAAAATTACATCTAAACAACCCCATATCAAATTAAGGACCACCAACTATATCTAAATAAAGCTGTAATTGCAGTAAATTTTCCCCTCAGGATGGGAGTCATCCCTTTCCAACACCCAAGCTATTCTTAGTGTCTGTTAGTATTGTTTTCAGTCACCAAACATTACTTTCATATGAAAATGTGTGTGATGGCTTTCTCCTATGCCAACAATGCCGGGAAGCTGTTTGTCACCCGGTTGACTGCTCAAACTCTGACGCACTCTGGACACACCCTTCACTCTAACTGTAACCATTTATATTCATCTTTTCCATTTACTTTTTAGGTACACACAGTAGTTTGAAGTCATATCAGTGAGAGGCAGATGTTGGAAACAATATTAACAAAAGTATCAAAACCTATGCACCCAGGCAATGTGTGACTAACTATAATTTTGATTTAATCACAAAACATTGGTAAATTATATCTCCCAACACATTTTCCATTTTACTAAAGTCATTTTCCCTTATAAGAAGAGATGCACAAAAATACAGCCCATTGCAGTAAGGACTTCACAATTACAACACGTGCAGCAATGCAATGAGCCTACTGGAAAAAAAGTATACATAGTGTGTATAAAATACACAATTAAAAAATATAAAATGAGCCACAACCAGAAACAATCTGGTGTTGGACATCAATGCCAACTCAGTCACAAGCAGTCACAGTCAGTAGAGTTGAAGAGTGCCCAGTCACAGCCATAATCCATAATTAAACACTTTTCTTGTCAAAATATTGTCCCTTTCTTATGTGAAAAAGAAAAGAAAAACCTTAAAGTTTGACCGGGTTGAAACAGAGAAACCTCAGAGAAGCTCAGAGTCATTGAAGTTTGATAAAGTTTGTTCTACAGTTGCATGCATGAAACCTACTGATTGACTCAATTACCAGTGGCAGGACATCAACACGTCCTCATACCTAAACATAGCGGTCGCAGTTTTAAACACGTGGTTAACGTTGTGAAACGGTTGCAGTTTGGTTTGGTTGAGGCACCAAAACTACTTGGTTAGGTTTAGGAAAGGATCGTTGTTTGGGTTCAAATCAGTACATTTGTTATGTTACTTCACTTTCATATGTACAAACATGACATAATTACACGTGGTGTAGAATGTGATGTTGTTATGTTTGTTACCTTAAGTTAAAATAACTCAACGTTGACTTTTATTTTCAGACAGGACACGAATAGCGGTCTCCTGGGTCAGAGTCCTGTGTCTTGTGTCAAAGTCTTCTCCGCCCTAAACAGACTTTCTCTATCTTAATACTACGTTACATGACGCCCTGCTTTGCTTCCATCATAATTACCACGGCCACTAGAGGTCGCCGCCTAACAATAAACGTAAATATGTGTAGTAATAAACTGCTTGTACAAACAACCTATGGTGTGGTTTTTTTTTTTGGGGGGGCAGTCTCTTTTAAATAGGACATGATGGAGACAGAGGGGCAGATTTACTAAAAGACATGCTGTTCATGTGTCATCTGAGGCACATTCTGCATTCTCTCAGTATTGCGCCTCACTTGTTTCTGCTTATGAATGTAAGGGAGGATCATGCAAACAAGGGGATGTGGGGGGCATTACAAGTGTGGTTAATTGCAAATTCCACTGGATTTACTAAGGTTCACTCAATTTGCAAGGGTCACTATTGCGTGAAGCAGGTGCAAATTTAAACACCTATATTAAAGGGCTGTCGTGGTGGGTGGTGGATTGAAATCTCTAATGATAGCAGACAAAGAGTGAGTGTATCATGAAATGTGTGTAAAACATATGCACTGATTCAAATCAAAAACAAAAAATAACAGCTTCTTTAAAAGACAGAGAGCAGAAGCCGAAAATGAATATATTTTTAACACCAAACAGAGATGAGATGAAGAGTTGTGACTGCATGTGTGGTCATTAAACTTGAACTTGAATTCATGTTCACTGAGCTGCTGTAGTAATTGGACTCTTTGAAGACATTTGCATTGCTCTCACTTGTATTCTTTGATAAGCAGTCTCTTCTTTTGTACATACAGTATTTTGATGTAGTGGCATCTTTTTTTCATTTCTTTAGAAGTTCAACAACTCCCACTGCACTAGTTTTACAAACTTTTATATTAATTAATTTGGTTATTATTGTACTTTTATGAATTTTAAACACCCAGATAATTTTCTCAGTTAATACTGAATTGTGGCTTTTGTAAAGCATTGTGAGTGTAATTATTTAATTATCAACGGATCACTACATTTAAACAAATCTCAGAATATTAGAGGTACAGGAAAAGTCTGTGCTATAGCGTCACACTTGTGTCTCAGGGATAATATAGTCTCATTATAACAAACTGGCAAGGCAGTCTCTGTTGGCGTGGATTGCTAAAACATTGCCACTGGCATCGTGGTAATCATTTTCACTCTCAGTCAAATTCATGTACATGCTCACGAGGACTTGTTCCGCTCTTTATGTGTCAGAGACGATGCAAAAAAAAGCAGAGGGCTCACACGGATAGACAGCTGAAGAGTCACCTGTGACATCATTCTGCAGACACGCCTGTCCAACGCTCCAGCAAAAACAAACCTTCACTACAGAAAATAGAGAGGCAGCCTAATCGCCCCAACGTTTGTGCTCCTCATACATTGATAAATGAAGCCATTGTGCAGTGATTATCACAGTTATTCATAGCCTCTTTGCTATGGGGATGGGACATTTGTTGCATTACATAGGAGCAGACACTGCTGGGCCTAGCGCATGTTTCCCTGTCACTGTGTATTACTGGCTAGCCAATGACATTTATAAATACTTGGTAATCTGCTCTGCTATATGCGTCGCGTTATTAAATTGCCATTATTTTGGCGGCAACTGGGCCCAGCCTATGATTAATTGAATACTATTAAGTTGAGGGGGATCATGCCTGTTTATAAATGCTGCTTTTACACTACAAATTAATCACAGACAAATTACAATAAATTACTATTTGGTGGCGCTAAGCTTTCGCATTAGTAGGATTCTCTGTAATAGAAACACAAGAAATATGGAAACATTATTTCTTCATTATTTCTGGTGACACTGTAATAAAGAATGATTTAAAGAGTTGGCCAATGTCGGAGTGGACACATAAACATTATGCAGTGTGTCTCTGTGCTGTATTACTGTGTGTGTGTGTGTGTGTGTGTGTGTGTGGGTGTGTGTGTGCGTGGGTGTGTATGTGGAGGCTTCAGACATAGGAGAAACAACAGACCACGCTCTGGTAAGCATCAGGCCGAGGCATTTGGCTTTTTCTTCGTCTTGGATTGGGAAGAATGGGCTCTGACTTGTGTTTCTACTCTACCACGTAACCTCAAACATAAACCCCAGCCTGCAGACGCATCAGCATTTGCTTTTATCTACATGGAGCACAAGATGGATGTGTTTTAATGAATCAAAACAATTAAGATAGTAGCAAAAACATTACTTTCAAATTATCTTTACTTTCTGACATTGATTAGAAGGCCTATATGTTTTAAGCCCTGACCATCTAGTACTCCCCGGAGGTTAAAACTACTGCTCTGATTTATCTCTAAGCATTACATGACCAAACCTTAGGCCTTAATCAGACAGTGGGGGTTTAGAGGAGTAGTGGATTTTATGTTTTGGATGTGGGCAATCTATTCCAGGGCTTCTGGTGAGTGACCAAGTCTATGGGCAAGGGCATGTTCCAATAAGTTATGTGCTTTAATCTGCACATGGCAATACAACAGAGGATTTAATGCCAATTTTGATGCTGGTATAAGTACAAAGAAGTAAAGAGAGTACAGAGAAAGGAAACACAGTAACACCAGATCTAGTGAGAAGGGATATGGAGTTGAGTATTTTGCCATGTCTGTCTGTCTGCGAATAGATTTGGTCAGCGTGATAGCGTTACAACCGTGCAAGATACAGTAATTCAACTTTACAGGTGTATTGAGATCAAAATGAAGGTAGAGTTGTGGCGCGCTGGTGGCTCAGTGGTAGAGCGCACGCCTCATATACAAAGGCTGAAGATCTCACCACAGCGACGGCGGGTGTGACTCCCGCTCACGGCCCTTTGTTGCCTATCGTCCCCTCTCTCTCATCCCTTTCCTGTCTACCTTCGGCTGTACTATCAATAAAGGCAAAAAGCCAAAAAAAAAAAGATAGGTGTGGTCTGAGCTGGAGGGGGGGGGGGGGGGGGGGGGGGGGGGGGGGGGGGGGGGGGGGGGTAGAAAGTAGGGAAGGGACCTTGGACCCCCCACTTTCCGCCCCCGGCCCGATAACCATGCAAGATACAGTCACAAAACTTTACAGGTGTGAAGCTGATCAAAACGAAGGCAGAGTTTGAATATGGGTGTGGTCCAAGCAAGGGCACCCCCACTTCACACCCCAGGACTGATTTGGAATCGCGACTGGTGTGATCCCATCGCAAGATGGTCTATAGTTTCATAAGATGAAGGCGTTACTGTAACCACTGTCTTTTTTTAGTCCACTCTTAGTGGATGACTTGGCCAGTGTCTACAGAGTCCTGTTCATCTTTAGAATGGCATCTCCACTGGCACAGCCTGGCACGCTGCACTGGGCTCAAGGCCTTTTCACAACTCTTTAATGAGAGCACAGGATTTTATGTTTACATTCCATTCTCCATAACCCCCCCCTCCTCCTCACCACCTCCCCGTACCCACTCCCAACTTTGGCACTTTGGCAATTCCTACTCCCGTCTCATGATGGCCGCCTGTCTTTGGTGGTTTGCAATTAGCATCCTTCATGATGTTCTGCTTTGTTGGCTCTGCGAAGCTAAAACCAGAGTGGGCACAAGCTACGGCATGTCACCATTAGTCGGATAGCGGTAGAGAGATTTCACTGGGATTTACTGTGTCGGTTCACAGGCGGTGGCCTCCAGGCTCCCTCTCCTCTTCTGTACATTCAAACAAACTCGAGTTATTTCAGCTTCAGTGAAAGCTGACTTGGATCTGAGGAGGAAGCCTGCCTGCCACTGAACCCCCGAGGGAATGGGCGACCAGTAGCCTTAAACACCTCTCTCTCACTTCTTTCCCTCCCTCCCGCCATAGCTCCATTCCATCCACCCTCTATCCCTGAGCTTTGACAGAAGGTATGTATTTTAGGAGAGACCCCTGGTGTTGTGATGGACATGAGAGCTGTGTTTGAAATGGAAACCCACACATTCTGCCCTGCCAGGGAGCACCAGGAATATCCCAACAGAGATGGCGAAAGGAAATGGAACAAGTGAAAAAAAATAGCCATTTTTATTGAGGTTTTCCTTTCAAAAACACGAGTAAATATAGGAACGACACTTCCTATTCAGGATATGATGCTGTGTAATGCTATAACCTCAACAGAGTACCCACTGACCACCACAGGCGTAGATAGTTTCTTTTTCTCATATCAACTCTCACTCTTGTATACACTGACAACACATGCTGGCTCAGATAACCGAGAAAAAAAACATGATAACAGAAATGAATGTAATTCATGAAAAGAGATAAACTGGGCCACACACAAGCTTATCCTCTAGTGTGTGCTGCGCTGACTTGCTTTCACCATCTATCGTCTCTTTTCCCTTCAACCTCCATTTATTTCACACAGGAGAAGAATAGCATGCGTTTATGCATGTGTGTGTGTGCATACTGGTGTACTCAAGTGTTTGTGTATACGTTTTTTGTGTGTGTGTGTGTGTGTGCCTGTGCATGTCTGGGTGTGCAAAGAAAATGATGTGGCACACTCCATCCTCCCTATAACTCACCTGGACTGATAAAGAGAGCAAAGGAATCGTTTCCTGCGCCTGCTACTCATTCAAATGGGCTGGCGTCTGTAAACAAGAGCTGCAGTTATCCATGTAGCGGTCAGATAAGAGGGGAAGGAGACCTCCGGAGTGATGGATCACGAAGGGGCTCCCAGTCCTCTTCTCTTCCCAGCACCACCCTGCCACCTTAGGATAATAAACAGCCGCGGAGCAGGGGGGCAGATAAGAGCCATCACTCACATTGGCCGTGCTGATAAGACACAGACGCTCTCTGTCACCCTCCATGACATTTGTTTTTCATTCCACTTCAGACCGAGGGAGAAGTCAACCTGTTTCATCTCATCAATGGGCTCCACTCAGGATCCCCCGCTGAGTGTGTGCCACCCTTTGACACTGATGGCAGTCAGGTGACTGACTGTGTCATGCTGCACGGAAGAAGAATGGACTGCAGCCCAAGTGTTTCCACTGTTTCATTCACAACTACAGCATCGTACCTCAAGCAAACAAACACTTACTGTAATAGAGGTTTAAACTAACAAATTAATTTGACAAAGTTGAAAGAGGATGTGATGTCAACTCTTCCACTCAGTGCAGTTACTGATATAGCAGAGCTGCATATTTTCCACTAAGGGTGTGTGCAAAACATGCCCACTTTGATGAATTGTGGCTTTATTTCTAAAGATGTGGTCGCAGTTAGACAAAAGGTCTTGTACACGCACTACCGAGTCTCTAGAGAAAATGTCCTGATACTGTAGAGTTCTATGGACAGTCTGTTAATTTTGAATACCTTTACCTGAGCTATTTTTACACGTCATATGTCATCTGAATGGACCGACAGGGTGAGGCTTTAGAGTAAGAAACATCCAGGAAAACAGAGGTGGGTTTCTATCCTTCCCTGGCTGGATATGAAACCAAAGTTAGACATGAATCAATGTGAAATCTCCTTGAACAAAAACTTGAGTTACAAGTTGTAAATTATGCTTTGGAGACTAATATTTCTGATGGGGTACATAAAATTATTATTTAAGTCATTTTGTATTTTGGCACCTTTAATTCCCTAAAAACGCAGACGCCTATCAGAGGGAATATGCCGTCATTGTAAATCTGCCTGCCCTAACATTGCCTCTGCCAGGGTCACCTACAAGTCACAGATTTGAGAAGGTATAAAATGGTTACTTTATAGCTATCCCAATTGTTATACGTTAGAGTTATGTGCATTGTATTACCACTAATGAAGGGCATAAATTCTCAGTTTACGACTGGACCTTTACAGGGGGGGTTGTAAAACACACGCTTTTTGCGTTACTTGTGTTTGTCACCGGAGTTCTGGAGTTCAGACTGTGCACACACGGTTTCCATTAGTCAGGGACCCGCTCCTCCAAGAGGCCTCCGTCTGCAGTAATGGGTCCGGGCCGTGAGAGAGCGGGATCCCGTCCGTCGGTCACGGATGACATTTAACAGACAGGGCCCAACTTCCTGTGATCAGAACAGCAGAAACCATGAAGCTAATCCATGGTCCTCACAAATCCCTCATCCTCATCCTCTGGTTGTCAAAAATGGACAGCGCCTGATCACCTGCGCTGACCCCCACATCTCAGCTCATACGTCCAGACACTGTCCATGCTAAACATGGGATCTGTTTAATGCACCTCTCAGCTCAAAATACTATGCTGTTTGATCAATGTCTTAATTCAGAGCAACTTACTCAATGGATAAAACATTTGTAAAAATGAACCCCAAACCACTGGAGTGCTGGTGACATGCTATGTTCAGAAAGCTCCAAAGGGTGAAAGTCTAGTTTAAATCAGAAATAGCTGTCAAAAATTGTTATTTTTTTCAAACTGATGTAAACCTGATGTCTGGATGTACAGATAGTTGAATATAAAAGTCACAAAGGCTCTTTGTTTGATTTAACCTGCATCAGTTGGCTTTGTATAGATGACTTATGCGACTGGTGTTGGTTTTACTTGCCATCTTGTATTCTTTACTGATAGAGAGTTCACCATAATTATGTCAATCACATTTATGGGGGTTGTATCTTGCGCTTCAGCAAGACATGGTAATAAACACTGGAGCGCTGGAAGGAAATCTTCGCACAGTTTCCAACCTCAGCTCTGCAGTTTCCTCACATCGTGAAGAATATAGATACAGGAGACTGTTCGCCACCGAAAAACGACAGCATAGGTCATTTGTACAAGAATCAATTAAGATCCATGTTTATGTTTCTTGTTAGGTGGCGTCCTCTAGTGGCCATAACAATTATGATGGGAGCAAAGCAGGAAGTCATGTAACTTAAGAGTGAGAAAGACCTACAAACACATGACTTTGACCTGAGAGACCGGTGTTCATGTCCCACTTGAAAATAAAAGTAAACGGCAAGATATTTTAACTTCATATAACAAACGGAACTACGTCACGTTCTGCATCAAGTGCATAATTATGTCATGTACATATGCATGGAAGTGAAGTAACATAGCAAATGCACTATTTCTAATCCAAACCATGGTCTTTTTCTAACCTTACCAAGTAGTTTTGTTGCCTAAACTTAACCTAACTGCGACTGTTACACAACGTTAATGTCATGCTTAAAACTGTGACTGTCACATTTAAGTATAAGGACGAAAATCCTGTGGGTCATATTTCCTGCCATAGGGGCACTAATTTAGTAAACGCTCTTATGGGTCGTATAGAGGATAGGAACCAACGACTTATGTGGTCGTATGTTTTGGAGGACTTGTTTTGGCCTGAGTACATTATATCAATAAAACATAAAACAAACTATTTAAAGAGCCCCTCTTGTGAAAATCAAGTTTTTAGCCATGTTAAGATTTCTATATAGTGTTTTTTAGTTGTTACAAGACATATGATGAGTGAAATGAGCATCAACACCATGGCTGAGAGTTTCTGTCTTCAAACTGCAGTGCCAACAACAGTCTCAAACATCTGGATTCACACAGACGGGTTTCATGACATCACATGTACCAGGAACCAATCAAATCACTTGTGGCTGGGACATTCTGTGGAATGATCCAGTCCATGAGGGATCTCGAGCAGACATTTTGAGCCCTTTCTGAACACTTTCCTTAAGTCAGCATTTACGCAGACTGCCTGTGGGAATTACCCACAATTCATAGCGTTGTGACGTTAAAACAGAGTTACCGGGAGAAGATGTGAAGCGTTAAAAAAACAGTACAGGAGGATTGTCACATGGCTGTTCAGCCTGGTATATTGAATTTACACAGAAACATTAACATGAAAGATGGAAGATGGCTCATAAAAACACAAACACACCTGGTTTATTTATCAACCGTTTGTTTTCAGTTTTCTTAATGATGCTCTTTTGACAAAATGAGTAAATTGATTATTTGACTCCTCCTCTCTGTAAAGAACCTGGAATATGATCAAATCAACCTTGGCTGTAAAGAAGGTAAAAAAAAGTCCCAAATCCACAATTGTGTGCTGCAAAGTGCTGGGTGCGAATAAATTAATCTACTCGCTTAATTTGCGAGTCGTCCCGGCGCTCGCCGCAGAAGTTCAGATATTTCAACTCACGCGATGAGCGAATTTGCGTCATTCACGGCGCCCGACTGGAACTTGCGAGTAATCGCGTCTTTACATTGACTTTATATGTAATTTATTCACGCTCAGTCTGAACACAGAGTTTGGGTGGAGATTGAGATTGGGCCTCCGTCTACTCAAATCGAAATGTAAAATATAGAACAAATAATTCATGTTGTTTCTGCGTGGTTAACATGAAGCATTTTCAGTGAATTGTGAAGCTTGTGGAATGTGAGTATGTTTTATATAATGCCTTACGTCTCGTATCAGGACTTTACTTTTCAGGTCTTTTGTTTTTTTTAAAGATATATTTTTTAGGCATTTTTATGCTTTATTTATATAGTGACAAAGAGAAAAGGTCCTGACCTGCAGCAAAGGGCTCTGGGCCGGATTCAAACCTGCTGCAGTGAGGTCTTAAAGCCACCCGGGCGCCAGCTTTTCAGGGTTTTTATGAATGAATTGATTCATACTTCATGAAATCAGTGACACATTTAGAATTTATTAAGGACCTTTACGAAGTAAAGGCTTAAGTTTCAGAAAATGCGACTAACCAGCTTTGTTTGACTAACTATCAAACCAGCAGGACTTTCACCCAGGAGACCGCTGTTCATGTGAAACCAAAAGTTAACCAACGTAACAATGTTAGTACGTACGTAACCAGGTCAAGGACTTATGTCCGGAACAAACATACTAATTTTAATCCAAACCATGATCTTTTCCTAAACTTAACCTAGTAGTTCCGTTTCACAACGTTAACCACGTGTGTAAGGCCCTGACTGCATGTATCTGGATATTTTTATAAACAGATATTTTTCTCCTCCGTTTAAAAAAATAAATTCTGTCCACACGACCTCTGTTTTGATAAATATCTGCGTCCACATGAGAACACATAAACATGCTCACCGGGTCAGCAGAGGGCGATAAAAGCTACGACACGTCAAACACCAGAGAAGAAGAATCTGAGCATACAGTTAGCTTTAGCTTTAGCTTCAGCGGTAGTAACAGATTAAACAATAGTAAAACAATAGAAAATAATTATTTATCTTTCTACACGGTCCAAGGTGCTGTGGAGAAACTCATGTGGACAGACGATAAGGTGAAGTTGTTGCTTAGCGCACTGCTTATCGTTAGCCGTTAGCATGTAGCTGAGCCGGCCATGGAGCCGGCATGTTTCTGGCACATGCTCATTACACAAAGTAACAATGGCCCTGCGCGAATTGAGGAGATGTCATCATTTCCCAAAATCTCCCAGTT
>JAOVVB010230534.1:0-10409 GCA_028570985.1 Heterobranchus longifilis
CAGGGGACAGGAAGTGATGTCATGATGACTCATTTACAGACCAGGGGACAGGAAGTGATGTCATGATGACTCATTTCTGCGTTTTAAAACTACAAACTGCCCTAACATTACCGTTGTGTGGTGTTTCATTATTTTGGGTGTATTGATCAGATATTTCTCCTGTGTGTCATATGTCGACAATCAACACAGTCGGCAGACTAAAAGTAACAATAAACATTTGTATGTTTCACATGTAGCGGATATCTACGGAGGCCCTACGGGGACATGGCGAAGAAAAAAACAATTAAACAAGGCCACGAATGAGCGCACAAAATGCTATTGCGTGTGCTCGAGGTAATAAATTGTGGCCTTGTTTTAACATTTCATTCCTTTATTTTGGTTATTTGTTCCCCTCGTTTGGCTTACTCATTCCCACAAATTAAAAAAAAGATGTTTTCCTTTAACACGAGGACCTCCAGTATTCAACTCCGGCCTCTGAGCGCCGCGGCGGTCACATTACATGTGGAGCGGATGTGACACTTTTTACTGGCTACACCTGCAGGTCATGAATAAAATGTACGTGTGTCATATTCAGTTACCCCTCTTTCATTCCCGACCAGGCAAGATATGTCCTTTGTTTCTGTTTGTTTTTCTTCCTCATGTCCCCTCAGGGCCTCCGTACGTACCAGCTCCGCTCATGGTAAAGACTATAAATAGCATTTTGTTCTTCACAGATCTGTATTGATGTCCCTGTATGTGCCACGCTGTGACGCTTTACTTCAAACAAAACTTAAGTTTAGGCAACAAAACGAGGTGGAAGGTTTCGGAGGTCTCTCCCAGGTTACACGCCGCGCAGCGTCCCCTCCTCCTCCCGATGTCATGTGATCTGCGTCACATTAGAAATGTGGATATGATGCGTAATGAAACGTACAAATGTAACATTTTCTGTGATTTGCAGAAACGTACAATGCCAACATTTTATTCTGGTGATGTGCATTTTGTTTTTAAAAATCAAAAAAAGTGTTTTTTTTTTCTTTCCATAAAATGAGTTTTGTAGTGACCCAGCAAACCCGTCCCATCACAAGTCCCTTTGTGGACTGCAGGACTCACTTCTTTTTGACCGCAGGCACCATGGTTGGATTTTTTCCCACCTGCCACTGTGGTTGGTGGCTTCCAAAAATGTACCGGCCACTCAATAGATTACCATTGTTTTTCTAGCAGCCACTTGCATATTCAACCAGCATTTGGCTGCTGCTAATTCCAGACCCTGGCAGGGACTTTGGTCTAAATTAAGTTCCAGGGACAAATTTAACCTGCAAAAAGTTTGGTGACACTTTATATGAATGTCATGTCTATAATTAGAGCTAAATAATAAATTGTGTTTTTATCATCATCGTGATATCAACTTTGGCAATAAACACGTCATGAAAGACTGCGACACAGTTAGTAGAAAGAGAGAATCTGTAGAAAACTGCTCTTTAAAATGTAACTAGCCTTTTGTGTTCAGTTCAATTTGTTCAAAATGTCAGAAATAACTTCCTTACAAGCAATTTGTTGTATTTTAGCAGAATACTGAAGTAATATCATTATCGCAGTATTTAACAACGTTATCACACATGGCATGTTTTCCTCATATCGTGCAGCCCTACAGTATAATGCATTATAATCACATTCATAAGATATTATAATGCATTCACAAGGCTTTATAAACTCTTTATAAATGTTTACAATCATGCATGGCAACTCATAACAAGGTTTATAAAGTATTATTAGTTGGCATTCATAATGCTTTATGAAAACATGTCACTGAAAGTTACCTAATAGATGTTATTTGGATAAACTGATCAGATATTGGTAATTGAAATGGTTACTTTCTCACCTCAAAAAATATTAAAACAACACTTACTAATACTAATACTTTATAAACCTTGTTATAAGTTGTCATGCATGATTGTTAACATTTCTAAAGAGTTTTATGAAGCCTTATACATGATGTCTTATGAATGTGATTATAATGCATTATAGACATGACCTTCATATAAAGTGTTACCAAGAGTTCCTGCTCTGGGGGTAGTTCTTTCTGAAAGTACGGGAACTTTCAGGGTGTGGTTTGCAGGGATGACCACCTCTGATTGGTCAAACACACACCTTAATAAACAAACAAACAAACAACCAAACAAACAAACACCGTGCTGCCGTTCCAGGGCGAGGGGAAACATGTGCTTCATCTTTGCGGCTCTTTAAACGAGGCCGATGTGGAAACGCAGACAGCAACAGCAACGCGGCGAGGAACTTCTCGATGGAAACACGGCTGTAATAAACTTGCACATCTGTCATCACAGAAACCAGTGTTGTCTTCAAGATCTGTTGTGTTTGTCCTCGTGTTAAATGTGTATAATTGTCGAGGACGTCTTGCGTGACTGCTTACTGTCAGTGTGGTATGAAGTCACTCACTCTTCTTTAACCTCTAACTGTAGAGTATAATTTGTATCACACCTCTTATTAGTGAAATAAATCTGTCGAAGCGTAATGCACAGACATTCCACAGCCGCTGCTGAATCAGCTCGTCTTACCCTTTTCACTGCCCTTTCCGTGTGCGTCCATCAGCTCTAAGTATCTCCTAATAGGTTCCGAAATAATTCGAACAGTTGATTTGCTCCTTCAACCTTGAGATCTCTCCTCAGAAACATTCAATTAAGACTTTCGAAAGAATAAGAAGTAAAAAAGGCGGACGGGTGTAAATGTGGCTGGTGTCATATTTAAAAAAAAATGGCTTCTCATGTTGTCATGTATGAAATGTGTGGTTTCCACTTGTTACATGTTATACAGTGTCATTTCAAAATGAACTTCCTATGTAGTTTTACAGACCCTTTATCAGACCACGTCACACTGGCATCACGCAGACATGCACACACACACAACAGCTGCAGAAAGAATCCAAGGAAGTCATCCACTAGATTAACTTTTTACCAAAGGAAGAGTTTAAATCTGCTCCGACTGTCGTGTTGCGCGGTGGGCTGTCAGAACCGAAAAGGTATTAATAAAAGTCTTCATTTGTACCGAATACCATCAAGTAACACTCAATCAGTGCTAACTGCAGACGTCTTTGGCTGCACACCGTTTGAAGAACAGAACAGGAAGAGAAACTCAACATTTCATATCAGGTAAATCAGCTAACATCACTTTAACTCACAATACGTGTGTAACTTGGTGTTTATGTATGTTTCTGTGTACACACTGGAGTCAGACTTACGTTAGCTTGGAAAGCTCCTCATCACGTGCTTCTCAAAGTCTCTTCTCTGCAGCCAAAGATGATTGTGATTGGTGTAAAGAAATACAAACAGGCCAGGGAGTTGTTTCCACGATACCAGAGTGAAAGCATTACGTGCATTAATCTGTATACCATATCTAGATGCAATAATACAGCATACCGTGCTTTTGAGCCACTTTAAATCACCTCAGGGGAAATTCCTTCACCGCTTGTTGTTCACCATCCGGCAAAAAGTCTGCTGGATGGTGGCGGTGCTCCAGGCACACAGGGAGGGTCGGTGCCTTCATGAGCCTGTGTCGAGCTCAGGTATACTTCAATCTCATTGTGTGTGTGTGTGTGTGTGGTACCAGAGCGAAAGTGTACCCGGATGAAGCGGGAGACAAGGCGACGCTCAACCTTTTTAAAACATCCGCTCTGTGCTCCATCCAAAATCCTTGCGTTGCTCGCACTCTGCTCACATGCTCTGGTTTCCACGGTTCTATTTCTGCAGGCTGCACTCTTACTGTATGAATTACATGTAGTTTGGATACAGTATGAAGTAACACACACACACACACACACACACACACACACACACACACACCCTTTCACTGTCAGCCTCAGAAATTGAAAGGTGTGTTCGACCCCACAGAATTAGTGTATCCACTTTGTCGTCTCTCCTGAATAGAATTAAAGGCTCTGCGTGTCGGCGGGTCGTCTCTGCTCGCTCTAAATCTCATTGTCTGCGCAGTGGGAGGAAGGATTTATTTCAGCGAGGTGGTAATCCGCCGCTCAAGGAGAAATAGAAGTTGTTTTTCAGCACTCGCGGAGACTCCGCAGGGCATCAAATAACTAATGGAGAGGGCGGCTGTTTCTGGGGTTTGTTTTTCTCTTTCTTTTGCTTTGTTTTTATTTCAGTTTTGGGATGGATGAAGTTGGCTTTTGTCTTTGCCTGACAGACAGAGAGAGAGAGAGAGAGGGAGAAAAAATCGATCTGGTAGCAGACTTTGGAGTGCTGCCGCAGTGAGATTGGCAGTGATTTTGGAGTGTACGCCACCCTGCAAACATGCACAAACACACATGTACACACACTTACACACACTTTTGTTTCCATGTTGAGTTTTTACTTTTTAAAACTCTGAGCACGTTTGGATTCCAAATGTTGCTTCCAAATTGGCAGAAATGAAGCTTTTGTTGTCATGAACCAACAGAGACACCGAACAGGCACAAATGAATTATTGATCCAAATATTAGTCGTATTAATCTTTGAAGCTATTGTTGAAACAACAGCAGAGAAAGAAAACAGGCTTTAGGAACTGTATTGTTCTCAGATTCTCTCATAGACTGTAAAAGTGAAGTGCCTTAAACCTGCATTCTTTCTAATGACCAGTAGGGGGCGACTCCACTGGCTGCAAAAAGAAGTCTGTTGTATAGAAGTCTATGAGAAAATGAGCCTACTTCTCACTCTGAGACCCACAATCCCATGTTTGTCTTTTTTAGAGCAGGACAGGTGATGTTCATCTGAACGCCGAGAACCTGAAGATTAATCTGTACTGTGTCAAGTTTTTATACACATAAAACTGTAATAAACATAGTGTTTTGTTTAGGCACCTATTACATTTTGAAGGTTTATAGTGTATAAAGTCTTAGAACATTATGAAACAAGTATATGATGATCACTCTCATGTTCTGTTGTGTCTCATATGTTGTTGCAGCAATTTTGGGGTTGATACCATTTGTTACACAAATTTGGTGAACAGTTTAACTAATTTTGACCATTCAAGAATTGATAAAAATGTAGTTTGTGTCTATAAAGTTTCTTATTGTTAATATACGTAGGACAGCTGTCTGTCCTCTGAATGTCCTCGGTCTGTAGTTTGTGTCTGTAAAGTTTCATGAGGCTGATTATCCTCGAGGTCACTACAGCTCATTTTATACAGAGAGGTCAAGTTTCAGAAAATGGTCTCACTACAATGAAATAGTTGCTATGGAGACTAACATCATCACAGATTAATATAATTGGTCTCATTGAATTCACAAGAGTCTCATCTTTCCAGTCATACCCAATTTATGTAATTCAAGACAGTTTATGGACCCCGGTTTGCAGAAATACTAAAATACACCATTTTAGAATAAAATAACACATTTGTACTGCATGAGAAAAACTGCAGGTTTTTGCTCCAAATTGCATGCGATTATCATTTAGTAGGCATGTCTGTAAAGGGGAGATTTATGGGTACCCATAGAACCCATTTTCATTCAGATATCTTGAGGTCAGAGGTCAAGGGACCCCTTTGAAATTGGCCATGCTAGTTTCAGTCACCAAAATGTAACTTTGGAGCGTTATTTAACCCCCTTCCCAACAAGTAGCACAACACGTCTTCCTTAAATCTTCTAGTTTTATATGACACCAATATATTCACTCTAGCTTCAAAATCCAGCTTCTGAAAGACCAGATGTTGACCGGGAGCGCAGGCACTCCTGCAGGTCTCAAAGGGTTTAAACAGACGTGAAGTTGTTTGTATGTTGTCAGTGTTTTGGTTTTTTCGAATGTTGTCCCTTTCACAGTGTGTTTTCACTTCATCAACGTTAACTGGAACATTTTTGCCTTGTTCAGCGTTCTGTTGCACCGTGCTAACTGAGCTAGCATTAGCTGGTGACGGCTCTGTGTCCGTGTCTGTTAAAGGTTCAAGTCATGAGGGCTCTGAGATTTCATGAAAGCAGTAAAATCATACATCTGAGGCGGTCGCTCACACATTAGCACCCTTATTTTAATCACAAATAATGTAATTTTCAATGTAATGAGGAGAACAGAGGTGGTACGAAAGAAGCAAAGGGGACAGTTGAAACACGGACCTTTTCTCTTAAAACACGGAAGTCAGGAACTTACCAAAAAGTCAACACAAGGTACTACCTGTTATTGAGTCAGACGCCGAAAATCAGCCCGATCAGATCTGTTCTGTGAGATTTACAGCAGAAAAACCTGTTTTTCACTTGGTTAGTAAAAAATACAAACAGGAAGTGTTTTTGGTTTTTAAGGTAATGTTTATTGTATATCATCTGTTAGACCTATGTTTAATATGTCATGCTTAGAAAGCATTTATGATAATTAAGTTATTATCATCTTATCTTTGGTGCTAGCCCGGGAAAAGTTGACGGAGACGGGAAGGACGGAAGAAACACGGTTTTATTTTCGCCACGCTATTATTAAAAATATATGGAAGACCAACAGAGGAGTCACCAGTCCAGATGTGTTTGTAAGAATATGTCTGTTTTAACAGTCCATAAGACTAAATGATCATTATATAAACTGTTTTATGAGAATACATGATGATTCTACGCTAAGATGAGTTTGACACATTGGACCAATTTCTTACAATTGCAACATTTAACATGATGAATTAATCTGAGAGTAGCATGGTGATTTGCTTGGAGGAGTAACTGAAATATTAATGAGCATTATATGCCAGAAATATTCAGTACTTATTTGTTTTGTGGCCGATTTATCCAAATGTTTCTTTCGCCCTGCACCTGTTTCAAAACAACGTGTAGCGTCACTTTCCTTCATCCAAAATTAACAAAAACGCTTGGTATTGATATAAGACATGTGTATGGTGTTCGCAATAAAATATGGTTAATTATGGTTACTAAATAAATACATCTGTGCAAAGACGTAAATACACAAAAGTGTTTTTTACAAACCTCCTCTCCCTTATTATTGATGTTAACGAGATGAATACGATTAAAGAAACAAGTTTTCCAAAACACCTACGCATCACTTTTGGCAAAAAAAAAAGGCAAAAATCCCAAACTCGAGGCTTCAAAACCAGCGGGCGACATCACTGCTCACATTATTTCTGACAGTCATTTCCTCTTTTGTCTCTCTCCATCAGTTTCCATCATTCATAATTAATTTCCCTTTCTGATCCACTACGTTGTATAATTCAAATAATCAGATGACCAAATGAAATTAATATAAGAACGTATGAGGTCAGAATGGAGACATGTAAATGTAAATGTGACTGTGAACTCCTGAGACTGAGACGGTTGATGTTCAGAAAGATTCAAAGACCGCGTGCGACTCTTTAAGAAGCTTCATTAATACGTTCTGAATTAATCATGGCCTGCAGCTCCGTAATAAGGACTCATTTATCTTTTATGAACCATTTAATTAATTATAAACAGCTGTCGCAGCTTCATAAAGGACGCTGATATGATGCTTTGTTTATGTTTTACAAATAATTTCTTAGTCATTCATGAATTCGTAATTAAACATTTTGAGGGTTCAACTTTGGATCATTAATGGCATCATTACAGAAGATATCACTGTCGTGTTTAATTATTGAACACTGTATTATTATTAAGTTATCACACAAAACAACAGAGAAAATGAACTTTTTAATGGTATGGTCCAGGTTTATTATTAGTTCAGGTGAATTAACAATAGACTGTAATAGTTTTTATTGAAGCATTTAGGCCTGTTAGAAAGACATTAAGTAGCCTGTATTCTCATATTTGTCATGCAGAGAAATATGTTAGATTCACAGCTAAACATTCATGAATCTGCTTGCAAAATTAAAATGTTAAATGTTTACAATTTTTAAATTCCTATGAATATTTGAATATCTATATGTTTTTGAAATTCATTGTTATCTTTAGACATTTATCCCTAACATTATTCCTGACTTTAAAAAAAACTCTCATAGGTTTTTAACAGAGATGCAACCACCCCCAATTATTGAATATTCACCTTAAATTCACCTGAAATATCTACAATAATGTATTAGAACTACGTAGGCAGGTATATTTGCTAAAGTAGGACAATGGAAGATTAGATTGAAATAAAAAATATAGAGTTTATTTACACCACATTATTATATTCATTGATGAACAAACATATCATGAACATATCCTGATTAAAAACTAGCAGGATTGATTTATCTATAAGAAAGTTATACCCAATAATAATTGTAAAGTATTGAAATTGTGTCTTAACTTTTTTTTTTTTACGAAAATTGGACACGAGGGCTGCGATGTGGCCAAAATCTTCTATCCCGATGTCATTTCATATCTCGATAACGATGTATATCACGATAATAAATAATTATAAAAAATAATGAATGATAATTTAATAAATAAATAGTCTATATGAAATAACCACACAGTAAAGCCTGTTTTTTATACTCCTGTGTGAAAAGTACTGAATATTTTCTCATTTAATTAAGAATTTTAGCGCAAAATGAGCAAAACAGTTTCAAGTTACATGAAATTATAGAGAAAAAAAATGTTTCCAGCTACCAGGTCACGTGATGTGATGACGTCATCATCAGCGTACGAAGTGCTGGCTCTAAAGACAGAAGACTTTCAGCTTTCTGCAGAAAAAAAGAATGAAGTCTCCAGATATTATGCTTCTTAATTTAGATCCATTTAAACAGAATTATGAAAACTACGTCTTTTTTCAGAGGGTTAAAGGAACTTGGCAGACCTGTTTACCACAATGGTTGGCATAGCAACCAGTAAATGTGTACTCTCTATTTGCTACTTAGTACACTATATTTGCCCTCTGCTATTTTATTGATTTGTTTAATCTTTTATATATTTAATTTTTATCCAGTGTGAACACATAAACACACAAAGAAGAGCTGGTATTAATGTGCAGTGGAAACAATACTTCATTTACACCGTACATACAGGTATACTTTAAAGTTTAATACAAAAAGTATTGCACTGTAATTCGTAGGGCTGCCCGCTCTTAGTCGATTAGTTGACTAATTGGTCGTTTTGGTCTTAGTGGACCAAGATTTCATTTTCATGCTTTTTTCATGCTGAATTAATTATTTCCAAGAAACTTCTGAGCACATCTCTGGTAAACACAAGATTTAATGTGGTGCTTTTACATGATTCTTCTTCAGATCTGTCCATTAAATCGACAAAATCGTATGAGTTTCTTTAGTTGAGGACAGCTGTAGTAATCCATAGATAAACCACGTAATGAGCCAGGAGGTGCAGCTTATTGTGTACCATACTGACATTTTATTTGTAGACTCCGCCCTCTAGTGGCCGTAGTAATTATGACTTCCGTTCGTAGATGTGTGACATCCTACATCACGTTTTATCTGCGTTTAGTATTTTTCGTTGTTATTTTGAAGTCGTGATTCTAAATCAAACCCTTTAGTTTTTTTTCCTAACCAAGTAGTTTTGTTGCCTAAATCTACCAAAGTAGTCCTGTTTCATAATGTTAATCACGTGTTCAAAAACTGTTGAAAATATTTCGTGAGATATCATTCATGAGAATGGTCACAAACACTCGTCTCTTGTTTCCTCCTCGTTGCTCCTCTGTTGTGTGGATGAACTCTCTCCTGCGTGTCCAAATATAGATCCTCCATCAAACACCAGCCTCTGTTTGATGTCGTGCTGCTCTCTGCTCCGGTGACAGGAAGTTTCTATCACTGTGTGTTGTGATGTAAACACTAGCTGAAGTTTCTGTCTCCGTGTTTGTTGTGATGTAAACAGCTTCTCATTTGCACGACAATGGCGGCGGAGGATTCCAACTTTTTAGGAAAATTGTTTCACGCTGCTTTCGATTTCCTCTCCGGCTTTCATCTGTCTCTCTGACGCTGTTCCTCACCGCACCACTTCACTCTCTGTGGCTGTCTGTCACCCCGAATTTACACACATATGTATGTGTGTGTGTCTGTGTGTGTATCTGTGTGGGTGTATCTACAGTTCAAGCACACACACACACACACACACACACACACACACACACACACACACACATACACACACACATATCTGTTTGTGTGTGTTGACATGTTCGAATGCAGTTTCTGAGCTACTTGACTCCTGCCAGTGAAGCCAGCTATAGTTCAGAGCACACACAGACACACAGACACACACACAGACACACAGACACACACAGACACACACACTTCCCCAGCAGACTGTCAGAGATTGTACAACTCGACTCCACAGAGAGAGAGACTTCAAATGCAGCTAGAGTCTCTGTTGTGTTCGCACGCAGGCACGCAGGCAGGCAGGCACGCACGCAGGCAGGCAGGCAGGCAGGCACGCACGCAGGCAGGCAGGCAGGCACGCACGCACGCAGGCAGGCAGGCAGGCACGCACGCAGGCAGGCAGGCAGGCAGGCACGCACGCAGGCAGGCAGGCAGGCAGGCAC
>JAOVVB010230545.1:0-10409 GCA_028570985.1 Heterobranchus longifilis
GAGGAGAGAGAGAGAGAGAGAGAGAGAGAGAGAGAGAGAGAGAGAGAGAGAGAGAGAGAGAAGGGGGAGTCGGTCTCTATCTAAGTGGAGGGTCAGCATCACTAATTTTGCTGCGGCCAAATTTAGACACCCAATTATTTTTTTGCGGAGTTTTGAATGATTTGCAGGTGCATCAGCAGGTTTCGAGGATACTGTACATCAACATATCACAGGGTCGCCCCCCCCCCCCCTTATTCCAGCATCTATTATCAGTCCCCCTTTTAAAGGTGATTTATTATCTTATATTTAATGCAAGAGGAGCGAGGACGCAAAGGGAAGCCTCTATTAAATGCATCTTGTGTATGAGCGCACACAATAGAGGCGATGCCTGCGGGGCACCCTGAGAGCATGTAACTTCAGTAATGATACACTTTAGGGTTGTGTAACATTACAATCAAACTACTGTATAAGCAAGCATGCATAATGCCTCAGAAAGAAGAACATCGCTGTTTTTTTCTTTCAGACTAAGAGGTTCAAAGAGAAGAGAGATTTTAAAGTTGTTCATCATGTGCACTGTTTCTCCTTCCTCCTCCTTCCTCCTAGCTCTATAATGAATTGTTGATTTGAGTGGGGAATTTGATTTGGGGTTGTTTGTCAGAAGGAGCGTTTTCTTTTCAGTCGGTGTGCGCACCTCAGCCTGTGTGTGTGTGTGTGTGTGTGTGTGGGGGGGGGGGTTCTCTCTCTCTCTCTCTCTCTCTCTCTCTCATATTGCAATTTAATAATGACATGACAATAACGATTTACAATTCCTTGAACTAAGGTTAAAATGTATAGACAGAACAAGAAAATTATAGAAAACAATACACAAAACAAAAATAAAAATGACAGCTTGGTACTAACACATTGTTGGTTTGGTCATTTAGAAGACAGCTCCTTGCTCAGGTGTCCTTCAGCAAAACACTCAATATGCTGTTATGTAACTGACTGTGACCTCTGAGTTTGGAAATAATCAATTAACAAGCACATCATTTGAATTCAACTCTGGCTGATTAAAGTCCTGATGGCATACGACATATTACCACATTAGTCTTTTTATGGTTTCACCAAGTCAGACTGGGCCAACAGAGTTTTGGGACTGTTTAATTGCTGCACAATTAAAGTGGAAACAGACAACCCGCTGTCACAAAAATAACTGGATCATTTAGGTAACATGGCTACGGTCAAAAGCAAGAAACAAGCATAAGAATCCCAATTTGAACTAGAAACCTCGATCTCATAAAGGATGATAAAGGCAGAGTAAAACACCCGTTAGTATTAATAAGTAGGCAGGTTGTGTTACTGATCTAGTAGAAAGAGAATGCCAACTAGATGAGAGTGAATGTCCATCCATATTGTAAGAAGTGAGATTTCCATGTCTTCATTTATTATAAAAAGAGGTCGAGGTGCTGTTTAAATACTGTGAAAGTATCAAAACTCTCAATCCACAGAGAAATGCACACAGCAACTGTGCCTTTAAACAAGCTGTCAGGACTTCTATGCGGTTGTGATGTCACAAATTACGTGTAACGCAAGTTCAATTGGGAAGACTTGAGGCTTATCTACATATAAAAATTACATTCAGTTACGTTCATTTCAAACGACGTCACTGTCAACATACTTCCAATACGTCCTTTTTGTCAGCAAGTTGTGCAGCAGTACAACCACCAGAGGGCAAGAGAGTCAAAACGTTTCTGACAACAACAAAGGAGGAGGAGGACGTAATAATGGATTTTAAGAAAAAGACAAAAGTGGAGGCAGCGTTGTAGACGGCGGTGGTCTGTGATTAAATAGCCTACATCGGTACAAAAAACATTTCTATATCTATTAAATCATGTATTAAATACATTACCATTCCATTCCACCATTTTTTTTACATTTCTTCCTCGTGTTCTTTGGTCGTGTCTCTACACTGTCTCGTGCTACACTGCCCCCACGATTTCCGGTGGTACTGCTCCGTTAAGTCTGTATCCATAAGCTTTCAGAGAACGTGCAGAAATATGGAGAAAATGAACACAGGCTCTGTCCGTATACGTATATGTATCTAACGTTGACCATGAATGAGCCTTTATGTTAGTCATTCACTCCGCTCTCTCTCCCTCTCCAGCTCCATATCAGCTGATCAGGGGCGTTCACTCTTCAGTTAAACCAGTGGTTCCCAAACTACAAAAGGGGGGCCTTGCAAAAAAAAGGTTGGGAACCACTGAGTTCAACCAACCAGATTTAGCCACTATCTCCCTAAAAGCCAATATCATTGGTGTCATATTTTAAATCTGTCCTCCTCTCTGCTCCTGTCAGTTGTTATTTCAGTACAAACAGATGCAAATGGAAACGCTCACTTTACCTTTCATGGCATCACTACTCCCCTAAATCTACGACGGCACAACAGGGTCTAATCGCCAAAGACTCTTTACAATTTTCCTCATCATGCACTTTGTGATAAAAATGATTGTTCACACTGACCAGTCAGAGCAGACTGGGCTTTTTCGGAAGGGGGTCTTAAAGAGACAGGTGCTAAAACTGAGCGTTTCAGACAGAGGGTGAATACAGGGATATTCAGACAGAGTGAGAACAAATGTTCTAGTGCAAACCCAAAATACAAGTATGATCCTGAAAATTAGCATAATTTAGGACCTTTAAACACAGATGATATCATCTTATAGCCATTACTTTGTGAAATCAACATTTACTTCATGATGAAGCAAAAAACAGTCTATTGCCACTTTAATTAAAAGGTGCAGCTAAAAAGTTATCAACGTTTTTTGAGCATGGGAAATTACACGAGTATGTTTTTATGAAGGTGACTCTGGGTTTGCCAGGATTTGATTCAGCTTTGCTCCTTGAGTTTTAATACAGTAAAATAAAAGAGATCTGTGGTGAATGATGGTTTAGACATCAGCCCATCCTGCCACCACACAGTGTTATTCAGTGAGCACACAAACTTTTTCTCATCCTGGGCCCAAAGGTCAGATGTCTATTAAAGGAGCCCATCAGTCTTTCTTAGGGGGCAGAGCTGTCAAAGAGCACACTTAATCTTCATGCAAAGTACCCTTAACCTCCAACACACAGACAAATCATACAGAGTGAAACAGACGAATGAGTCTGCTGTGCAGAGGAAGAGCAAAGGAACTCAGAGATAATGGAAACATTCAGAGCTTCCCTCTGCCCTTTCTCCCTCCCTATTCCATCTTTTAGTCCGTTTCTCACACATACAAACACGTTCATAAGGGTGTATATAAGGCGGTGACAGATTTCTGCATATATCCATCTTGAGTAGGGGAAAGCAAAAAGGTTAGAGTCGCACTAAAAGTCAGGTGGGGGTCTCCGTGTATCTCTCAGTGCTTTTCCCTTCTCAATGGATGTGAAAAATGAGGGCAGGAATTGTTGTGACGCCTGAGGAATTGCTTTTCCTACACAATTTTTCTGCCATATTCATTTATCGGTAAAGTAAAGACATTGGGGACATATCACCAACAATGACTGGTTCAAAGCACACAAGGGTCAGCTGTGGAGAAACCGGGCTGCAGAGGAAGATTACTGAAGGAATCAATGAAAATGACATGGATGAAGAATATAATGTCAAATCGTTTCTAACATTTCCTGTCCGATTTAAAAAAAAATCATCCCTAGATATTTTAGATTTTGGAAATCACCAAAATAAAGTAATTTTCAGTTTCTAAGCTGTAAACAAATCATGACAGAAACGTCTGTTTGGTGGCACAAGAAGAGAGGGCCCGGCTCAATCAGTCTGAATGCTTTTCGGCTCAACTTAATTACCCAAAAAGGCTCAGAACTTAGTTTTGTAAACACAAAAACAGAAGGAATCTTAATTGCAAAGTTTTAACAGATTTATTCTTCTGGAAATTATTATTGCAATGCTCTTCTGTCTATGTTTTTGAATTCTGATATTTTTGTGTGTCAGTTTGATACCTAATATTTCTCAGCCATTGTCATCATCTGCATGCATTTTGGTAAATGGGCTGACTACATGTGGAGGTAAAACTGAGGTGATTGCTGAGTAATTAATATCAACAATACGTTATGACATGAATAGCCATCAATTTTCCCTTGGATGTGTGTGAGGCAGGGCCGTTTCTGGCTTTTTGGGGCCCTATGCAAAATGTTGTTAGGGGCCCCGTGGTGGGGGGGATTTCAAATCCTCTAAGGTGGTCCAGGGGCATGCATTCAGCATTTAAATGCATCAATCTGGTGCAGTTTAAGAGGAAAGGAGGCTAGATCTGTTTAATTCAATTTAAACCTACAGAAAATAATAATATATGGGAAACACTGGGGCTCCCCTACATCATCAAACTCCTGAAAACTTACAGGATTTACTGAATCTGCATTGACACATCTCCCAAATGGAGACGGCTGTGGCATATTACTTAAAATGCTTATTTTAAATGTTTGGAACAAATTTGTGTTGTTAATGAATCAAAACGTGTGAGACCGGTCACATTAATTTCTAAAAAACAAACAAAAAAAGGCCTAAAATGGCAGCTAGGGGCCCCCCTGGTAGCGCCGGGGGCCCTATGCAACCGCATAGTCTGTATTTAGCTGGTGTGAGGGACTGAGCAGATAAAACACATGAAACACAGAATACAACAAATGTACATTATTTACCAGTTTACCATTAAAGTTTGAGATGTTCATTGAGAATAAAAGCCTTTATCATTACAGGGTAGACAGTCTGACTGATGTTTGAAAGGTTATGGTGACAAATCAAAGCAGCAAAGTGATGGTAAAGCAAATGGGCAGAATCGATGAGTCAAAATGGATGTAGCAGAGGCCGGAATATCCTGAATTTTAGTCCCTAGTATATGGATTAAGCTCCAAAAAATCTGGATCTTCCATTTCCCATAATGCAACCTTAACACTATAATGGCCAAGCATCTTTCATTAGACTTCATTGAAATTCACACTTCAACAAACTCTATGCACCAGTTTGTACCACATGCAGTTTGTCCTATATACACGATACAAAAGCTTTAATTTGTCAAGCATGAACTAACTGTCATGTCCGGCTCTGATCTAGTTTCCTGTTTTATTTTGAAATACTCTCTTGTCTCTCAGGTAACTTCCTGCCCTTGTGTATCCCACCTGTGTGATTGTCTGTGTTTCAGCTGTTCCTCACCAGCCCTCATGTCATCTGTCCCTCGTCAACACACGTCTTTATTCTGTGTCTTCCCGTTTCAGTTGTCACATTGTCTGCTTTAGCTGCTCGTTTCTTCGCTCCTAGTTTAGTTTTCTCCAGTGTCAAGTACTCTTTTGTGGATTTTCTTTTGTTGCCTGCCTGTTTTTGTCTTTTGTATTCAGCTTTATGTTATTGAAGCTCGCCTTTTGTTCTGTCAACCTTCATGCCTGGTGTCTTGCATTTGGCTCCTCCTTTTGAACTGTAGAAATGTGAAGTGGAGAAAAAAAATACACACGTATATATATATATATATATATATATATATATATATATATATATATTCCCATGCCAAAGATAGTTTGTCAAGGAATGCAGAAAAACTTGAATCATAATGTTAAAACTGGCTTGAATGACTAAAAACAGCTGTTTTATATAACTGTGTAATATAACTGTCTCCAACATACTATACTGTACTTTCCTACTCCAGCCTCTACACAATACAAACTCTCCATGGTCCTGAAACCTTGAACTGTACCACAATATAACCATGTATACATGTTTCCAATTATTCAGATTCATTAGGCCAATCATCCGTAACAACAACATGAACACACAGGGGACATGGGGAAGCAATTAGCTCCATTTATCTGATTTAGGCCACAAAACCTGCTCTCTCTCTCTCTGTCTCTCTCCCTCTCTCTCTCCCTGTCACACATACACACGCACACACACACACACACACACACACACACAAAACCACTGAATGGTTTTCCCATCCTTTTAGTGCTGTATGATGAGGGTATTATTACAGAGAAGGACACACTTTTCAGAGAAGTCCAGCATGTGAATATGACCAGATATTTCATAAATGTAAGCCACCTGTCACACAGGATGCTGTAGGTTTTCTCCCTGAGAAATATTGCCACTAGATGGGGTAGAAGTGTTCATACGAATCTAACTTTACCTGAAAGGCAAAGAGGCAGAGTGAGAGAGGAAGAAAAACCCTGACACGGGTCTACCCGTTCTGCAATGTGGGAGAGGGTCTTCTTTTCTGAAGCCACAGCAAAGAGCCCCAGGCCCGAGCTCTCTTCTGTCTCCAGAGGCCTACACCGGGAACCCACCGTCTTCCCTGTAGATCAAACTGCAGATGTGAGGATATTCCTTGCCTAACTCCCCGTGTAAATGTTCTCTCTATTTCCCCCACTCTGTCTCCCTTCACACGCAACAGACGTGACCCACAGAGGGAAGCGAGGCAGACGCCGTGTTTCCTGAGAGAAAGACGACTGGATCACTGAACCTGACATCCGGATGCCACACAACAATTCTTTCTTGCCTGGGGAAAACAAGAGTTGAAACGACAAGCTTTGAACCATAGGCAACACAACAAACAAATGATTCCATGTACTCTGTAACATCTGGGAATATAAAAAAACGGAAAATAACAGACTAACTGAACTAATGTGAACTTGTTATTTCATATGGTTTAGTGAGCATAACTACACTCTCATTAAAAATGCAATACCCAGTGCAAAACAATTAGACTATTCCAGGTATTTAGGAACTTGACTAACCCCCATCTTCCAGAAATTATATTTTTTATACTATTGATTTGTGACAGCAAATACATAATGAGAGAAAACAATATTGAATGTATCTGCAAAATCCTCAACACTTTAAATGACAACATGTATTTGTTTTCCCTAAAATATCTGCCAGTAGCACTAAATATCCAACTGTAGCAGTATTTTTACATTTGTGTTTAGGCACTCAAACATTATAGTAAAGTCATTAGTTGAAGTAAAGTTTTGACCTAATGATGGAACTTGAAAAGTCAAGTGATTACCAACGTTATACAATTCTTCCTGAGGGGGGCATGAATGATATTTATGTTTTCTAGTGAAATGTCGCAACAAGTATTGAATGGATTGCCATGAAATCTGGACATTCATTCGGAACGTCAGCCATCCAATAGTTGAGTAAAGATATTTCAGACTGGATGAAAGTGGTGGACTGACCAACATTTATTGAAGAGAGGATGACTGACATTCTGACCACACTACTGTCAGATACAGCCGTACATTATGTCCACATCTCACACCGTTTGGGGACATTCTACATTTCTACCCATTTATACTTTTGACGCCAAAAGACACACTATAAAGATTGCACCTTTTTGGGTATGTCCCAAAAGTATTCTGATTAAATCATTGCTGTGGATCAGTACAAAAGGACACCATAATGCAAAAATGGAAAAATCAGGACACATTAAGTTAACAAGAATAATTTGAGATCAAATTTGGTGTTGAGACCAAATGATGATGATTGTATGATTCTCATCTAAGTAGCAGAATACTGTACCTCACCTTTTCTCGGGAGAGAAACCGTTTCAATGCCTATTTAGGGTAAAGATGAAATAGGATATAGAGTTATATATATAGAGATGGGCAGATGCATTTCCACATCTAATGTTACGCGATTCCCTGCTAGTTTTACTTGCCTGGCATCGCAAGACTAATTTGCAAATGCGCATTAGTCTGGAAATTCTCAGTTCATTTTTGATTTCCAAGGGGCGTTATCAACGGCGCAGAACGAAATGCATCTGGAAGCAACTGGATAAAACTAAAACCAATCAGAGCAACAAAATGTGACCTACAACCAACCAGACACATGCAAGGGTGTCTGGTCTGTTTTGAAGCAGGAAGAAAAATGGCGGCCTGGTCACAAACATTCTGAAATTACAGCTAAACAGTACACTAAAATGTGAAGAAAACATCTTAGGTGAGAAATAGGCAACACAGTAACATAATCTTATTTCATATTTGATCAGCACTGCCTAGTTTGACAGTTTGATCTGAGTTTCGTGAGCCTGGTGTGTTGCGCTGGACGGATGTTCTGGCACGATGCTCCTCTGTCAGTCGTCTTAAACCCGTATAACCCCATGTTAACTTTCAACAGTTGTAATTGGATCGACTAGGGTCTGTGCTACTGGAAATCTGTTTGATCAGCAGGGGAGCCAGATGTATCTGAGCAGAGCAAATGAAACATATGAGCTCAGCAGATATGGCTCAGATACATAGGCAAGCTATGAGATAAATGAATGCTTTTCATTGTCATCCTTAAAACTAGGCCCTGTGTGTGGCTACTCACAAAGAAAACCAAAAGGTTTCTGTTCTCTAAACCTAGTCACACATGAGACTGCGGTGTCCAGGTCCTCACTTTGTATGGCCATGATCAACCCTGACCACCTCCCTACGATTTATGTGCAGTACAAGAACATAACACTTTCTTGACTGGGAAAAACATCCTTCTAAATGTTTGGCAAAACAAATTAGTCATTCCTGGGAGACAGGGTTGGACTGGCTTGCACAGAGTCCTGACCTCAACCCCATCCGACACCTTTAGGATGAATTGGAACTTCGACTGTGAGCCAGGCCTCATCGCTCAACATCACTGGCCAGCCTCACTAATGCTTGTGAGGCTCTTTCCAGAGAGTGGAGGCTGTTACAGCATGTTTCAGAATGAGATGCACACCAATCATATATGGGTGTACTGGTCAAGTGTCTGCATACATGTGGATTCCACATGAATACATTTCAATATTCATCACGCGACTGGGACGGGTCAGGAAATGCTATTTTCTTTATTTTTAACATAATAGTCCTTTTTTTCCCCTCCTGACTGCTCTGGTTGCTAAAAACAACAACAACACGGGAATGGCATGGGACTGGATTTTAATGATTCTTTTTTGGCTTTTTGCCTTTATTGACAGTACAGCTGAATATCGACAGGAAAGGTTTGAGAGAGAGAAACAAAGGGCTACGGGCGGGAGTCGAACCCATCGCCGCTGCGGCAAGGACTTTAGCCTCTGTATATGGGCCGCAGGCTCTACCACTGAGACACCAGTGTATATATGTTTTACTCTGTCATGGGATTGGGAAGGGACCGGAAGTTTTCTTGTGGGAGGGGGACGGGAAAGGAATGAACATCCACACATCCAGCATTACTTAATTCAAGCCGATCAGAATATTCATCTTCCATTGCAACTCTTTGAAAAAAGAATAATTCCCTATAGTTGGTGCCACTGTGTGTAAGGGCCCCATGTTTCTCACATCAAAATCATCCACACAGAGTGACATTTCTTCTTATCTATCTATCTTATGTACTAAATTCATGTTTCATTCACTATTGCATATCAGTCAGGCCTCTCTCCCATTCAAACAGACTTCCAATCCAATCCAAAACTCGGAGCTCCAATCACAACCGTTTATCTCATAGGGGGCGGGTTTAAGACGATGATTGACAGATGAGAGACCATAGGGCAATTTGTAAGCAAGCAAGATGGCTGCTGATGCCGATATGTCCATGCATGCAATGCTCAGGAAACTCAGACCAAACTGTGAAACTAGGTAAGGCTGATCATGCAACACATGCTGGTGTTATGAATTAAAGAGTTACCATGTTAACTACATTTTTTTCAGAAACACATTTTAGTGTTTTGTTGAGCTGAAGAGAAAACACAGCTCTCCCAGTCTCAGGCTTAAATGAGATGCTGGAGCTGTAGACAAAATCAAAAATGCAACAAAAGGAATCCACACACTCAAATCTGTGCAAAAATCAAATTTAATTGTGCAGCAAGCTTTCAGTCAGAGACTTTCTTCAAGGCATAGACAAATGTGTGTTTTTTTAAGCTGCAATTTGAAAATGTTTGTGACCAGGTCGTCATTTCTCTCATGCTTCAAGGTTCAAGCACCACTGCAACCTGCATGTGCGTTGCTCTGATTGGTTGTAGGTCTAATCAATTGCGTCAAGAGGCATTTTGGTCTGTGCCATTGATTGAACAGCCCTTGGAAATCAAAAATTAACTGAGAGGTTCCAGACTAATATGCATTTGTGAATTAGTCTGGTGATCTGGGGAGAAATATCAAGTGTCAAGTGGCTCTGGGTCTGTTGTTACTGCAAATCCCCAAAAATGTGAAACATTTTCACAGTGAAAGATGTGTGAATGAGTGAGTTATATCACTGTGAAAAAAATCTGCTTGACCAGAGCACTTACAGTGTTGATAATTGCACGTTTGTACATTAACAGTGAAAGGCTAAGCAGTTGTTAATTGTTATCTGCAGTGTTACAGCTGGACCAACACAAGACACTAAAGGAGCCTCTACAACTTGTAAAATGTTGTCTTTATGCTGAAGAACATTCCGTTCACTTCAATACATTTAGTTTTTATATTTTTCACACCACATCCCACAATAAAACTAC
>JAOVVB010230556.1:0-10409 GCA_028570985.1 Heterobranchus longifilis
ACGTTGTTGTGGTAAGTTTAGGCAACAAAACAACTTAGAGAAAAAGTCGTGGTTTTGGTTCAAATCAGTATATTTGAGACATTAAATCACTTCCGTGTATCTGCGTCACGTGCAGCAGAACGTCACATGACGTAGCTCCTCCCATGACGCGGAACGTCACGTCACATGTGTTGTGTTATGTTCACTTAAAAAATAACAGTTTTATTGTTATTTTTGTGGCTGTTATCATATATTTTATATCCTTTTTAGCCTGTATCAGTGTTACCTCGGGGCAGAGCTGTAAAAGAGCTCTGAGCTGCAGTTTTTCCCTGAATAAACATTAATTATTCATCATTATTGTGAGTTTGAATCCAGCGTATGAACATAGTTCTTTTTTTCCAGACGAGTCCACTACTACTGCTCCGACTCAGAGATATTTGAAGAGTGCTGCTGTTTTCGAGCTGATAAGCTTCGGATGACCTTGGCGTGAACCAAACACACACTGACACACATTCTCTACACTTTCTCTGCAGTCCAGGATTATAAAAAAACCTATAATCCATCAGAATTGTCACGTTATTGGAAAGCGCTCGGGGGAGAGGCGGTGGTTAATCTCGACCTATGGCCCGTGAATCCTTTTAGTGTGTCCTTTGCATGTCTGTAAATATGTTTTTAATATGTTGACTGGATGCATTCAGCTGATTTATGGCTCAAACGGACTCCTGACACACATTTTCCCTCGAGGTCGTGTCGTGCTGATATTTAATCCGAAAGGTTTTTCTCTCGTTTTAACTGTTAATAGACACAGACAGGGTTAAAAATTATAATAATCATAATAATAATAATAATAATAGATATCACCATGAAACTTCCCAATTTACTTACATTAAGACAATTATTTTTTGTATTACAAGTTTTCTGAAATGTTATGTTTAAATATGCAAATGATTCATTATCTAATGGTAACTTTTGGTGAATTCAGGAGAAATCTACAGACACAAATAGACAAAGTGTAGTAAAATAAACACCTAAATGTGTATTTTGGATGTTTTCTTTCCACTAGTTGGAAAGCAGATAGAAGTTATGCAAGCAAAATAGCTCAAACTCTCAAAATTGACCAGTGCATGAAAAAAAAGATGTTTTTGCCTGTAGTGTCTCACCTAAAAATATGGAAAAAGAGATTTTCTTTCATTGTACTGTAACTGCAGCTCTCTGTAAATGAATGATGCCTTGGTTTTTTTGTTGATGTAATTACTATTTGGGAGTACACTCCAGATTACAGATTTACCGTGCCTTCTACTGAACTCTGATTAGTGTTTGTGTGTAAGTCAATGGAAAGTGCTTTTCCCACAGTTTTCTGGACCACCCAGTCGATAATCACCTTTTGCATGTTTAGTCATACTCAGTCCGCAATCCAGAAGAACGCTCAATTAAAGGTTAAGGGTCCAGTGTATAGTATTTAGCTGCCTGACTTGTCAAAAATGCCAGTTTTTTATTTAGTTTATAACGACTCAGTCGTCCAAACAAAAACATTCAAAAAACCCATTGACTTCAAGACCCAGGAACAGGAAGTGCTAAAATGCTAACTCATTTCCGCATTTTGAAACTACAAACTGATGCGCCCTATAACAAAACTGTATGGATCCACCCGGTTAGAATGATACCACGTGATTGAATGGCCCTTATCATCCTATATCAGTCCCATATATCTAGGACAGTAGGAGTCTGCTATACCTACTAGAAGGCTTCATTCATTGTTGATTCATCAACGATTGATATGGTTGTAACTGTTACTGCGGCAACGGCGAGAGCCAGATGTTGACGTATATAGAGCATCCAAACGCTGTGTAAGGTGGGAGTTTGGGGTGGTGGGTGGTTCCTTAAAAAAACAGCATTTTTACACCGAAGACCCGACTTTGCATCCCGGTTGAAACAACATTTTAACATCCAAACCAGGATATTTTTTTCTAAACTTAACGATTCTTTTCTCAGTTTCCGTAACAAATATAATAAAAAAGTAAGTACTCTTTTCAGTGCGTAAACTTAAAGAAAGTGACTGAAATGCGGGTTGCTTTTTTTCTCAAAGTAGCAGTATCAGCCTGCATTGAATGTGGCTGGTATCATCCCCATTCAATACTGTGATACGAGCCTTCTGGACCTTCTAGCTTGGGGAGACGGCCCCTACTGTCCTAGATATATGGGACTGATAAGGGCCATTCAATCGCCTGATAACATTCAAAACGGGTGATGGATCATCAAAAATCAGATAAGGTCACTTATTCTGGCTTGGTCCAGAGATCTTCTGCACCAAATTTGGTGACGATTGTTAAAAATATGTAGGAGGAGCAGCAAAATTTTTTATTTGGACATGATTCAAAATGACGGAAAATTGATTACGGTTCAAAAGTTACAGGCCAAAGCGTAAAGTTTGTTGTTATAGCACCACCATCAAGTAGATTGAATGGTCCTCCACACACACACACACACACACACACACACACACACACACACACACACACACACACACACACACACACACTCGTATTTCCTTAAACCAATCACAATCGTCCTGGGTGGCGCCACACCCCGACGGTGCTTCTGCAAAATAGTGTCAGGAGGGAACCCGTTTTGGTGGAACACCTCCACGAAAATGTTGTAAACATATTCTTTGTAGATCTTTACAATCATTCACTGAAAGAACAGAGTAGACCTGTCTTATTACACCATCCAAATCTTCAAAGGTTGATAGCTCAGAGGTTGTTGTTTGTTTCTCGTAACGAAGGGACTTTGGGAACGGGAACACAGACAGGAAGTCAGACTTTATGCCGGCACTGTTTGGTATGCCCACCAGACTATTTGTAGACCGATCCACAGAACACATTTAATTATATAGGCCAGTCTTTCCCAAAGTTAGTGTCGGGACCCAAAACGGGTCGCAGATCCATTTTTATTGGGTCACCAATCGGCAGAGTATAATGCATAACAATGATATGTGAATAAATTAACTTATCATTACACTCAGTTAATTTAATTATTGCTGTGATGTACTTTCATAGTGAAATAAATGCATCTAATCATGGTTTGTTGTGTTCTTTATCAGTAGTTTATAAATGTAGATGTCATGGCATCTGTATTTTTGTAAGTGTGGGTCCCGGGGAGACATCAAATTTGTCTTTTGGGTCTTGAACTGAAAACGTTTGGGATATAGGCTGTTCTTCAGTTGACTAATTCTTTAAAGAAATTGGGGGAGGGAGAAGCTTTTGCATATGAATACTGTACTCATCTCACTGTTTCAATCAACTCTTGCATGTATCCAAAAAAACTAAACTGTTGTAATGATAATATTGATGTTGTCCTTTTCTTCACAGACCCCCAGCCCTCTGAAAAGTATGCACAGGGTGCCTTGCCGTCGACAGTGAGTATGAGGCGTCGCCCTGCAGACAGAAGAAGCAGGAGGAGGTCTGAGTGTGTGCAAGAAAAGAGGTTGTTGAGTGAGGGGGATCCCATCGCATCCTTGACTACTTTAATAGCAAGTCCTATTCGCAATGACGGTGGAAATACTAATCAGCCACAGCAAGGAGCAGAACCAGATTTAGCGGACCCTGTTGACACGGAGGAGTTTCAGCATTCTACTCCTGAAGCCGTCCAACCCAAAAACAACAACACCAACCAGCGGCGGCCCAGCAGGAAAAAAGCCCAGCAGCAGCAGCAGCAGCAGCCCTGCACCAAACCAGAACCTGCTGCACGGAGAGCAGACAGAGGCCGCAAACCAGACCGTGCCCCGTTAAAGAAACCTTGGGAGAATCCCAAACCCAGAGCACGCTCCAAGAGTCGGGACCGCTCAGCCACACGGGCCAAAACGGCACCTCCATCACAGGGGAATAAACTCAACACCTCACTGGGATTTAATGACACATTTGACTTTGATTGTGAAGGGACAGTTCACGTCACGCCATTCAAATCCAAGGCAGAGGACAATCAGCCGTCCTCCATGCCCATCAGCGAAGAGACTCCACAAACCGAAGCTTCACCTGTGGTCTCCAAACAGAATGGATCCAGCTCGTCATCGCCATCTTCTGAATCGGAGGACAGCCTTTATGTCCCTCAGAGGAGAAGACGGAGACATGCTTCCCCTGAAAAGCCCACAGCGATCACCGCTCGTAGAGGCCGGCTCCGCAACGTCGTCAGACAGAAAGAAAACAGCCCTCCTAAACAGGAGATCTCTGGTGAGCTTTTAGGTTCACTTCAACTTAATTTGTGGTTTACTAGAGTTTTAGATTGTTATAATTCAACAATTTGTTTTGTGTTTTGTAGTCTTTAGAGATGGGGAGTCAAGTCCTAAGACTGTAGAACGTGAAAAGGAAGAAGCTCATCACTCCCCTGACTCTAGCTTCTTTAACAGCCCTGATCCAGCGATGTTGAGACAGGAAAATCACCCAGGTGAGTAACACGTTGACTTTGAGTTATAATGCTGAGGTTCTAATGCCACTGGGGAGCCTGGGGGGAAAACATGGTGCCAATTAAATGTGCATTCATGGGGTGTCTGCGTATTTCGACAGTATTAATAAGCAATAGGCTTGGGGTGGTATCTATTTTTTCATACCTTCCTGACATTTCACTAGGGTATACGGTATTTGTGTTTAAAAAAAAACAAAAAAAACAATGTAAAAGCTGAGCAAAACTCAGAGGAGCTGCTTGTCACTAAAACGAGAATAGCTGGTCCACCTTAAAGGTCAGTCCAGGATTCCTAGGCAGTATGGAAAAGTATAGAATTTGATGTTAGTAATTCCAAATCTGGAAAAAAGAAAAGAATATGGAAAAATATTTCCAGACTATTTGACTGTATATTTAAGCAATATGACATCACAGCTGTGATGATAGTCAGCACGACATCACACCCTCAAGTGTGATATTGCTTTTATCCAACAGTTATACAAGCTCTATTTATTAATTAGCTGTAATAAATGACCGCAGATTATGATTTGTTTATTTATTTAATAATTTACAGTACATACATTAAAAATCACAGAGTATAAAAACAACAAGCCCTGAGGTTTATTTCCATTGTGATCCTCTGACCACTCAAACTGTTAAGTTTCATTTCATTTATTTGATCTATTTATAGACAACACACATTAATCAACATTACTGTAAATGTGTGAGTTAAAACCTTCACTGTGCTTGGTGCTCTGCTGCTCAGTCTCAGACAGAACGGTATATTCCAACAGCGCTGCGCATTTACACACAAGCTTGTGCCAGAGTGTGCTCTTTAGTGACAATTTACACACTCATCCGGAGAGAGTTAACCCCCTTAACTTTAATCAGCAGGTGATAGGTAAGACAAGAGTTGTAGCATCTATTCACCAACAAATAACCTAAACTTTACACACACTGCTACATTCACAGCTATAACATTACTGCTAAATTCAAGGCTCATTTATGCTCAACATTAGATATGGACAGAGCCTTCTATATATATATACAATTAAGATTAACCCTTTAATGTGAAAAAAAGAATCGCATAGGCAAATTATTGATTAGCATGCATAAATAATTGATAATTTATTATTATGTACATACAGTCAATAATATTTACAGATCTACAGCATTAATACAAAGAAAAGAAATGTAAGGCCTGGTCTAGATCAGCCTGATTCTCACATGTTGTGCCAGGCAGAGACAAACTGTCCTGCAGGAATGCAGCTCTCTTTCATTTCCCCCAGTACGATTTAAAAAAAAAAAAAAAAAAAGAAAAATCTGAATTCATAAAATTTGGATGTCTATCAATGAATTTTGTGAAGAATTCTTCCCAGACAGGTTTACATTTTGGGCACTGTGTGAGGAAGTGCTGCAATGTCTCAACCGCAGTTCTTCCACCTGTAGGCACAGTCTCTCCTCTTTTGGCATCTTTCTCTCACGCTCTGTCTCGCTCTCGACCGCACACTTGCTAATGTTATTCCTTAAAGGAGTTTGCTACTTGTATAACACATTTTAGTTTAAAAAACATCAGAAAAATACAAAAAAAAATCCCCCTCAGTGCTTAGACCAGACATGTCTCAATACATCATCTCTGTATGAGTTTAATAGAAAGAGGAGCGTCTGTATATTTGATGGTATTGAACATTCGTGAATTTAAATACCCTGGTATACCCATAATACCTTGATACTGCCCAAGCCTAATAAGCAACAGCACATTTCCCCTTTATTCACAACTTGGTTGATTGCTTTGTCCATAATGCAGTGTCCTTCCTTGAACACTGGATGAATGCTCAAAGTTACATCATGAAAATATGAATTATTATTAACCATTATTCTAAAATGATATGACATGAGGTGATAAAATTAAGTTACACCTATTTGTTGGCCAGACGTGTGAGACGAGGTCTGTCTGTCATATTCCTGTTGAATGAATTTGGTTCTGCATCAAGTAATTCCATCTTGTGAAATTAACAAAATATATTGCACATATTTCACATTTTCCTGCATAATGTTTTCAGCTTCACTGAGGCACCTCTGGCACAGCTGATCCTCTTGTGTCATAATGACCTCACTGTGTGATATTCTCTGTGACCTGTAACAAAAACGTCAGGGATGAATTGTTTAGAAAATTGTTGCATGGCTCATTTTTGCGCTTGAGTGTGTGTTTTTGCTGATGGTGTGTTTGTTTGTCCTGGGTTTTCAGAGCCTCACAGGGCAGTTATTGAGAAGGAGTGCTTGCTGCCTGTCAGCCCTCTGGTTGAAGTGGAGATGATGAGAATAGACAACGTCCTGTCCAATTTTGGAGATTCCTGCGGTGACGCTCCTGCTCTCTTACCCCACCAGACGCCCTTGAGGATCAAGACGTGCAAGAAACGTAGGTTAACTTGTCACTTATAGGGGTGGAACGGTTCACAAAACTCACGGGTCGCTTCAGTTCACGGTTCTGGGGTCACGGTTTTCGGTTTGGTTCGTTTTTGATACAGAGGGGGAATTGCCAATTTCAACATCTTTTTCATTTATTTGTTTAGCAAAAAAAAAAAGTAAACAACTGTTTACCTTCACAAAATTCTGGCTAAGAACATAAGGAACATAAACACGTCTTCATTGTCAATTTTTCTAATTAGTGCAAACAAAATGCAGCGTTGTTATTTTTATATAAAATGGCCACATTATAGACTAAAGCCATCAACATGAAGTGAAGCATGAGATCAACCAGCACTAGACTTGTTTTTAAACAACAGTATAACATGTGGCTCAATTCCCTGATTGTCAGTTCTAAATGGAAAGATGAGATCTCTCCACTTGAAATTAAAGTGCAGTATTTGAAATACAATGAAGGGAATATGGCTGGATTTCTTATCAAAAGGAAAAGTGCTACTGTGTTATTAAAAAGTGCTAGGCTACATAGTGTAAACTAGGCCTGGGCCTCAAGCAATGCTTTATTAAAATGTCTGAATTTTTAATGGGGTTCAGCGGGATGTTCAGGGTGACAGCGACCGTCGCTGGCTGTTGATAGGATCGGAAAACACAATAATTCTATAAATAGATAATTTAACTTACATGCATGATGGTCATTCAGCGTGTGCACGGAGGAGACGAGTCCGTTGTGTGAGAGCCTGTGAGAGGTTGTGACGGTGAATGGCGTCGTTCTCGGACTGATGTGACGTTACTTTAATCATGTGCAAATCCCACATCCTCTCCGACTGCACAGTGCTGCATATATTTCACTATAAACCCCCTCAATGCTGTAGTTATGGATTTTGTCTGAATCAGCATATAGAGGCTGTTTACATGCAGCTGGGAGAAAGACCCTCTCTCCTCTGTGCGCTGTGAACGGACACGTCTTTGGAGATGGGTCATAGTCGTTAGCATAATAAGCTACACGTGTTGCACAGTGCTTATACGTTCGTTGTTTTATCCACCACTTTTTCTGTCATTGTTCCAGGTAAGACTAAATCCGTAATGCTCCCATACAGCAGACCGACACTGACTGACTGACAGCTGCTGCTAAAATTAACTGAATAATACACATGCGCCGAATCGTGACTAGCGAACCACTCACTTCCCAAACCTGCTTGTCGAAACAAAATCTCACAGTATGACTGCTAAAAGCCGAGAGCTTCGTCACAACATCAGTGGGCACATGGGAGGCTTGGCCAGATCACATTTTCATTGCATCGTCACTTCTTGATGCATTGGCCTCCTTTCTTTTAGCTGCTCACTGGTGTATGTACATGAATACACACACAACTCCTGTTTTCTTTTTCTTGCTTTTGCTCTCACGTCTTCCTTCACATTTCTACAGGTGGGCTTGGTGTAAGGACAGCAGGGCGGGGCTTGAGTCTGTGTGATGTGACCAATCTGTCCCCTGCAGCCTATCGCAAGTTCTCCTGTGGTGGCTCGCGGCCCTCTGATGCCCGATGCTCCACCCCTGTTCCTGCTCGCAAGCGCCGCTGCACCATGACGGTGGACTACAAGGAACCCGCGCTAAATGCGTAAGTTCACATATTTATGCTGCCTTTACTGTAAATGATTAAGTTTACATTTTACTGTATGAATTCTCAACAATTACACTGTCATGTTGACAGGAAACTTCGCCGTGGAGACAAGTTCACAGACTTGCAGTTCCTCCGCTCTCCGATTTTCAAGCAGAAGTCTGGCAGGAGGTCTGTGCAGAAATCAAGGATTTCCACAAGCAGCCAGCAGCCGTTTGAGAAATACAATGAGTCATTTGTTGGATGCCGCTGAAGGCAGCTACCTTGTTGAGTGTTTGGCTGGCAGTTTTAATGTGATTTCTTAGTTTTGACAAGTGATCATTTTGTTTTTCACTCTCAAGGTTGTTTTTCTTTATGTGACGAAGAACAACTGTGATCAGTTTTAGATGTTATTTTTGTTAGGGATGCACAATATGGATTTTTTTCAGCTGATACCAACAACCGATAATTGCCTGCTTTTTATGGCCAATACCGATAAAATAACCAATAAATTCAAATTTTTGTATTTTAAAAAGAAGTTCATAACCTGTAGTTCATGCACACCTGAGGGTAAGAAAGGCTAAGATGTAGTGATTTAATATTCCATAGCTCTGAATCCAAATCTGACCGACATCACTATTGTTAACGCAACAAAAACAAACAACAGTTCTGACTCTTCATTTTATTTCAAAAACTCCACAAACACATTGGCTTTTATGGAGCATTTGGCCTCAGAATTCAAATTCAGTGCTTTGACATAATCTGTCAAATCAGACCTGTCGATGTATAATCAATACGTGTTTATTGGCAGATCGCAAACCAACTTTAAAGGTGCATACCACCACCTGCTGTGTGTGTGTGTGTAGATGCTGTGCTTGTTAAGTCAATTAAAGCAATTTCATGCCCCCTCGTAGCGATTACTCGACTAATTTCTTTAGTTGATTAGTCATTTTTTATGCTTTTTTTCATACTGAATGACTTATTCCCAAGAAACTTGTGAGCACATCTCTGGTAAACACAAGATTTAACGTGGTGCTTTTGCATGATTCTTTGTGGAGAAACTCAGTTTTCCAGATCTGTTGAATAAATTAACTAATCGATTTGCTGATTATCGTATCTTGTTATTCGACTAGGAATTTCTTTAATTTAGGACAGCCCCAATATTATCAGCTGATAATTTATCAGCTATAATTTCATTATCGGAATAATGCATAATAATATAAATTTTCCATTATCGGCCGATAATTTATCACCACCGATATATGTTGTGCAACCCTAATTTTTGTAACAATGTTCACGGCAAAGCTTAAGTCTTTCTTCTCTCTTGCATTTCTCCTCATTATTTCTAGCTAAATGTATTAAAGCCATACTTTACCGATTTGAAACGAGCTCTGTGTCATCTCACTGTGGGCAGATGAACGGTGTTTTGCTGGATGACTCAAAACCAATGCAGATCTCGGCGACTCTCCGCTGCTCTGCTCCGTGCGCTGGTGCCACGGAGGGAAGTCAAACACTGTTTATCTGCACACACTGCCCACACTGAGTAGTAATTAATGGCTATTTCATGAAGATGGCCAGATTTTACAATAGGTTGTTTGCAATAACGTTCTTCTATTATGATGTGCAAAATTCAGAAGGAGGGCAGGCAGTGATGACTCTGTATACTGTGAATGGAAATAGAGGAAAGTGACGACATAACAGGGTTGGATTAACTCGCACGCAGCAGGTAAAGTCAGAAAACTGAAACGCATATCGGATGTGATCCATACAAAATGAAGAAAAGAGATTTTCCCCACAACTTTGTGGTTTTACCCGGTGTCGAGACGATGGTCATTACAAACTACCGTTACGTCGTACTCCCCCGATTTGCAACCAAAGTAGTTCTGAACAACTGCCGTTGTTTTTGCCCCGGTGAGAAAATGTGTTGAGAGTTGCTGTCTTTTTATATTTCAACTCCAATATGTACATGGATACACC
>JAOVVB010230577.1:0-10409 GCA_028570985.1 Heterobranchus longifilis
CTCTCAGGGTTCAGCTGGAGGAGCAGAGAGAGAGGGCACGCAAGGAAATGCAGGAGGTGCATCGTCACGGAAACGACGCTCAGGGTGAACTGGAACGAAGTCATATAAATCTGAGGAGACTGGAGGAAGAGGTTTGTGTGCATGCTCAGCTGGCCTGGTTGTTGTTGTTGTTGTTGTTGTTTATTATGAATGTCTGGTCTGAATGTTTTCAGTAGTTTTGACATGTAATATTCATGACACATGCTTGGCTGATTGCATTCATGCAAAACCACAACATATTAATTCATGATGGAAATTCAGACTGGCATTACTGTTTCTAATATTGTTATAAATCGAATTAGATGTCACGACAGAAGAAGGAGCTTCTGCTGGTGTGTGAGGAGAGAGACAACCACCAGCTGGATAAAGAGCTCCTGACCAACAGACTGCGGCACCTTGAGGGAGAGGTGGAGACCAACAAAAACAGCCACAATGAGAAAACCCGGGAGATTCGCATCCTGGAGGTAAGATATGTGCATCTGCTCACCTCCATGGTTTGGGAGAATAAACCATGACTACAGGGCTCTCTGCTCTTAATGGTTCTGCTCTAGTATAACATTTCTGGACATGTTTTTGCACATTTCATACATTCATTTGTAAATAAAACAAATAGGGTTAATGGATAAGCATGTAGACTTCTTTAAAGGAATACTCCCCCTCATAATGATCATTTGTATATCAATTACTCACCCTGTGTTACCTTGAATTTGTGGACAAAAGTTTTTGTTTTTCTTGCGTGCCTCTGCAGTGAAGTGAATCCAAAAACTGAGAAAATTCTTGATGAATGGAAAGTAATAGGGGGCCGTGTTTAACAACAGCAAAACTATATCAAAACATATCTTTACAAACTCTCACACAACTCGTGCAATATAATCCAAGTCTCATCGCTAAAACCTTACTATTTAAAACACTTACATAGCTTCTTTCACCATGGAATCATACAAGAAAAAGAAAGTTTTTTCTTCACAAGTTCAAGGTAACACAGGGTGAGTAATAGATATACAAATGATCATTTTGGGGGTGAAGTGTCCATTTAATGCACATACATGTTATCAAGATTTACATACCTACATGTCCAAACTCAGCACCATCCGATCTCTCACTGGAGCTAATCCAGTACACACCGTCTCCTTTCTGAGCATCTAATAAAGTTGATCTCGTCCTGCCTCCGTCAGGACAAACTGAAGCGTGTGGAGCTGGAGCTGGAGGAGGAGAGAAGCAGCTCGGAGATGCTGACAGATCGTTTGTCCAGGAGCAGAGACCAGATCGATCAGCTCCGCTCTGAGCTCATGCAGGAGAGATCCTCCAAACAGGACCTGGAGCTGGACAAGAACGCCATGGAGAGACATGTATGTAACACATCCACAACATCTGTGTTTGCTGATGTTTGCGATCACCAGCAACTCAAGTCTTCAATCCACCCCAAATGTATTTGGGGTATTGTTGACCTTTTCCGTGTCTGTCCGTGCAGCTGAAGGAGCTGAGGACTCGTGTTGCCGACATGGAGGGTCAGTCTCGCTCCTCAGCAGGAGTCTCCCAGCTGGAGAACAAGATCCAGGAGCTGGAAGAACGCCTGCGGAGTGAGGAAAGGTACAGAAAGAAAACATGCTGCACTCCAGTAGATCTTCATTTAGGATCACTTTTTTGTTTGTTTGTTTGTTTATTAGTTTGACAATTGAATATCTCAAATGTTTTTTAATAGATTCTCATGACATTTTGTGGATGGAAAGTACACTTACTCAAGTACTGTACTTAAAGGAGCAGTGTGTAGGATTTAGGGGGATGTATTGGCAGAAATGGAATATAATATTAATAAGTATGTTTTCTTTATTGTATAATCACCTGAAACTAAGAGTTTTTTGTGTTTCCGACATGTTGCACCGCCACGTTTCTACAGTAGCCCTGAACGGACAAACCAGCCATTTGGTTTTTCACGCCGGCCACCGTTGCTCTCCTACACGCTCGGCACACGGGAGAAGTTTCAGTTGGTTGTAATCTGCACCCCCACCGTTTTGACATGGCCAGAATAAATTGGTGAAATTGAGATAGTCAACTTTGTGTGTGTGCTACCTCGTTACCTCTGTGTATTCAGCAGTGAAGTTACAAAATTATGCATTTAAAAATACCATTTAAAGTACAGAATAATCAATCTAATCAATATTGTTATATTAACACCATTTACTAGCCAATGGCTGGTAAAATATGCAAGTGGCTAGTAGATTGGCTTTACTTACTAGCCAAAAAACAATGATAATGTATTGAGTGGCTGGTAGATTTTGAACATTCACTAGACATTTGGTCAGTGGACAAAAAAGGTACTTTTGTATACTCTTGTAGTGATGCAGTATCAAAATAGAAGTACTCATTATGCAGAATGGCCCCTTTCAGAGTGTTATAATATTATATATATATATAACACTTATTTTTACATATGCTATAGGTGAAGATGATTTCAACTACTTTATATATTGTACTGAAGTAGAGTAGTAAAATAAAAGGGAAATATATAAATAAAGTTCCTCAAAATTGTACAGTACCGGTACTTGAATAAATGTACTGTACAGTATATTATAATTACAGTATATTTCAAAATGAGCACCTGCATGAAATGCCAGTGAATACTTGAGATAAACGCAGTCTAGTTACAGTGTTCCTTGAAACGTGTCTTGAAACAGTGTGGTATAGGATGAGATGTATCTCCGCGCTGCAGTACGGGCGGTGTCTCTTAAGTGCATGCATCTGATAGCCGTGTTAGTCGACCCTGTGCGATGGGTGAGTGCTAAAGTGTGTGTTTAAGTATCGCAGGGATGTGGGATTGAGGTCAAGAGAAAGAGAGATGAAAGAGATGAATGGAGAGAGAGGAGGGATCAGCCTCAAAGTGACCGGGAGACTGAGGTCACTCACTTCAGAGCTTCAACCCTCGAACGATCCGCGACTAATCTCTCTTCGGGACCCTGACAGAGGCCGTGCTTTCCCCTCACACAGACGGACATCAAATAGCAACAAGTCCTCCAAACCACACGACGCATACAAACGTTGTACTAAATTAGCGCCCCTAGCAGTCGGAGTAAATACGACCCGTGTGTGTGTTTTTTTCGCCGTCGTACCTAAACGTTTGTGGTTTTAAACACACCGTTAACGTTGTTAAAATTGGTGTTTATGGTTTAGGTTTAGGCAACAAAACAACTTGGTAGGGTCAGAAAAAAAGTTGTGGTTTGGGTTAAAATCAGTATATTTGAGACATTAAATCATTTCCGTGTATCCCATGACGCCGTACGTCCGGTTGTTACATTCACTTAAAAGTAATTCGCTGTTTGATTTTTTTTTGACTGGGACATGAACTCCAGTCTCCTGGGAGAAAGTCCTGTTTTTGTTTGATTGACAGAAAAAGAATCGCAGACTATTTTGATAATTGATAAATCGTTAAAGTAAATTTTTCACGCACAAATTGAAGAAAATGCCTCTCAAATATGGAGATTTCCTGCTTTTTGACATTTAAAGACATCACCTTGGACTCTGAGTAACTGGGACGGACATTTTTCACTATTTTCTAGACATTTTTTAGACCAAACTATTAATCGAGAAAATAGTCGGCAGATTAATCGATTATGAAAATAATCGTTAGTTGCAGCCCTAGGTGCTTTTTTCTCCTTTTTCTGCTCCCTCTTACAGATTCTGTCTGTTGGAAGACTCATGGGCACGCTAGCAAGTAAAGTGATTTATTAACGACGTCATCAAAAAAAGAGGCAAACAAATAAATGTGAGGAATCTGTGAAGTCAGTAGTGTGGGGATTAGCTGAGTGAAAAGTGCTGTGTGGGTGTTGAATCTGTAAAAAACTGAAGAAAGAACCCAAAATCCAGACAGAGGTGTGTGTGGTGGTGTGAGCTGCGTCTGCTGCTCGTCTGATCTGCAGCTCGGAGAACACGGAGCACAGGTGTGTCCACTGCTGCTGATTACAGCAGTCACACCTGCACACTCTGCAGAGGGGCCGGCGTGCACGGGACTACTCTGTGGAGAAAGAGTTCACATACTTCCATAAACCATACAGCATATATATTAACACACACTACCATGTTGTACTTTAGATGCATAAGTACATTTTACTGATAATAGTTACTGCATCTGTGGTAGAAAAAGTACTCAGATCATTAACTTAACAATAATACAATGTAAAAATACTTCAATCTTACAAGTAAACGTCCTGCATTCAAAATGTTAAAAGTATGTAATTATATATTATATTATCAGCAAAATATATGTAAATATGAAAAGCTGTCAAATACATTTAGTGGAGTAAAATTCATATTTCCCACCAGATGTAGTGGAGTGAAAATATGAAGTTATACCAAATAAAAATACCCATGTAAAGTGTGAGTACCTCAAAATTATACTTTTACAAAGTACAGTTGTTATTAATTAATTAATTTTACTTTTTTAAAAGTTACTTTTCACCACTGATACTTCACGTCAAGTTTTAAAGCACAGCGTTTATACATTTTAGAAATAATTTCACATTAATGCTACTTTTGTAAATAATATTTCATGGCTGTGAAAGTTTGTTACTGTTTTGTTTGTAAATGTGTGAGGAGACAGTATCCATCTGTTCTGATGTTGTTCTTTTTTCTCCTGTGTTTGATGTATAAATCTGTCCTGTGTTATATATTCAATATAACAAAATTATACAAAAAATTAATATTTAACAGCTGGATTCAATCCAGAGTTTCTGGCCTTCAAAAACAGAAAAATAGATGTAAGTTTTTTTAATTTTTTGTTGTATGTGCGGTCTGATTTGGCCCTCACTTCACGTGGCTACGATCCAAAATGAAATGCGTATTCGATGCTCATCTGTCCGAGCAGCAGCGAACGCACCATCACACCTCTGACAGCTGACTCTGTTTGCTCATTAAAGCTTTAATGCATCTGCGAGTTTGTTGCCGTCGACCTGCAGACCTCGCGTGGCCGCGACTCGCTAATGTCTCCCGTCATTTAAAAACAGCCGCCATCTTTGCTCACCTTCCTCCTCCAGAGAGGCAGGTGGAGGCAAACAGGCGGAGCGTAATTCATCAGCCGCCGCCGCCACCGCCGCCGCGCTGCCTTCTGTATAATTAGCCGAAGCATCACTGACTCAAAGTTTACAAGCTGCACTCAACAGCATAAATATTCATACGCATCTCTGAGAAATCAATAGGGCAGAACAAAAGTTTATAATATTAAAGTATTACAATATTAATGTGTGGGTGAGAACACTTTAGACAAACTAAACGCTCCTTCTCCGCCATTATGCATGCCGGGAGATCACATTTCATGACCTTTGCCATCCGATGGGAACGTGTCTTTGCTTTGGGGAGCAGATAAGCCCGGATGATCCGCAACAATAAATAAATCTGTGAACAGGCTGGAGAGCCCGAAAGCTCCCTCCCTCCCTCTCTAATCTTTGCAATTTGCCATGGCTGATAAAATTTTAATGAGGAATAAGCATAATGGGAGCCTCGGAGAGATTATAGTGAACTGGGAGTGAGACGTGTCGGACGGGGGGACCAGAATCAGACTGCAGATCAGAGATGCTCCGCCGTCCCCCCCGAGAGGAGGCGGGATACACCCAACCCTGGCTCAGAGGTGTTTCTATTTTATTGTATTTGATTTTTTTTTTAGATAAGATATAAGATATGATTTCCCTCCCGGACACAAAAATGAGCACCGGCCTTCAGAGGTGTCCAGTGTCAAAGATTTAAGTAGATTATTTAAAATGTAAAATTGTTTTAGTCGTCATTTACTCAGTTTTCCGTCTCTTTAAGATTTTATGATTTTGTGGCGTGAGTAATAGTAGATATTGCATTATATGATTTTAGCATGAATTCTAAAACAACACGTCTGTTACACTTAACAATGTTTTCTTTCATTATGGCATCACTTTGTAGTTTCTCTTTCCATTACTATTATATGATGTTTTTACTGCCATTACATATTTTATCTGTTATAAATTCAAACATTTGTGCATCATGCAGGTTCTTTATTTCATTCTGCATGTTTTTAATCTGGAAACCACTTATGTGATATATAAATACAATTATTATGACTATTATTAAACATATCTGCTGATTGTGGGAACTGTCTATTAGCAGCAATCTACATAATTATGCAACATAAGGGTTAGTCAGTTAGTTAGTTAGTTAGTTAGTTAGTTAGTTAGTTAGTTTTATTGGATTTGGACATCAGCATTTGAATTGTAACGTACGTGCACAAAGAACAAAACGAAAATTTACAACACCTGTCCTTTTTAGTTAAAACAGGAAAAAAAAGAAAAGAAAGTGCATCCACAAACACACAGGTGTGTCTACAGGGGTATACTAATATTATAATTATAATTATTATAATATAACTATATTTGTAAAGCACTTTTCCTAAAAGTGAAAGCAGTTCAAAGTGCTTCCCGACTGACTGACAAGTTGAGACAAAGACAAAAAAAAGTATAGACCGTAAAACCATAAAAAAGACAAAGCAATTAAAAAAATAATTTAAAAATTAAAAGAGAGACTAATGCACGTAATGAAATAAATTCAAAAGTTTTAATAAGAGTATTAGTAGTAAAACAGTGCAAGATACAAACTTGATTAAGAGACAAAGCAAGAATAAAAATCAGTTCATAAGAGAGATAATGAATAAAATAAGATAGAATATAAAGTTACAATAATAAAAAAAGAGATCAAAGTTAGACTAAGGACAAGATAAAAAAAAAAGATCCACAGTAAAATATTGATAACAATAGGAAAAAAGTGAAATAAATAATAAAATGATAATAAACCAGAAAATTATAAAACACTACATGAAAGGCAGACTGAATAGATGGGTTTTTAGTGAAGGTTGTTTCTCTTTTAGCCTTGATTTAATACTCCTATTATTTAATATCCTTATTGTAACAACAGTACATGTGAGTGCTTTGATTTTCCCTGGAAATTAAGTTTCATGCATCCTGTTATCAAATCTTTGTCATAATTCATCACATAAAGTCCAGTTACTGTCACCAGTGATGGACAGACATGCAATAAATATCATATATAAGTAATTAAGTCCAAACATATATTACCAAGGAAAGTTCCCATGTTGTAAAAGTGAGATTTCCAGATGTTTTTTTTATTATAAAGCAGGTCCAGGTGTTATATAAATATTGTGAAAGTATCAAAATGCTCGATCCACGGAGAAATGCACACAGCCCGTATTCAGAAACTGTGCATTTAAATGAGCCGTCAGGACTTCTGTAAGGTTGTGATGTCACAACTATACTATATACCTGTATATATAGGTAGTAAGTGCTGCTACAGTCGTTACAGTCGTTCCCCGGCTGCAATGACGGTGCAGAGACGCCAAGAGCGCAGATGAAGAAACGCTGACCAATCAGAGCAGACTGGGCTTTTTTTCAGGAGGCGGTCTTAAAGAGACAGGTGCTAAAACGGAGTGTTTCAGACAGAGTGAATACAGGGATATTCAGACAGACAGGAGGAGAAACATAATGAACATTAAAGCATGAAAACATGTTCTAATAGAAACTGATAATACAAGTATCTGGACCTGAAAATGAGCAGAATATGAGAGTTTCAGACAGAGTGTAATATTGTAACTTCAGGTGCGGCCGAGCACAGTTAGGAGCTGAGAGAGAACAGACTACACACCAGAGGAAAACTCAATGATGCCATTTGTCACAGCAGGACAAGAGACCGAAATACTGAGAGGTTGAATCAGAGAGTTGTAGAAACTCTGGCCGAGGTTAAAGATGTGGATCAGAGTCTTAACTGACTCTTCTTAGAGATTGTGAGCCATGTTTCACTACTTAAAGATGCCTGGTGGCATTAAGACTCAACAGGCTGCCTTTAATAAATAACAGTATGTGTTGGAAATGTGTTTATTGCAAAAGTTGATATTGCGATGATGATAAAAAATCGATTGTGCAGCCATACTTTGGAGTTGACCGTCTCATAATGTGAAACAACGTACTGCCATGCACCAAAGAGAAAAGCAATAAAAAAAGTTGCAAAGATGCCTGTTGGCCTGAACACATTTTATCAGCCCCCCCGCTCCCCGCCGCCCTTCAGCATCATCCACCGCAGCATCACCCGTGACAACCTCAACAGTGAAATAACACAGAAACAGGCGTGACTCCTGCGACGCCCGTTTACACGGAGCCGGTTCGTGTCACACACGCCGGAGTCGGCGTGTTCAGATAAAAGCTTTGATTGATTGGCTTCGGCTAACGTCGCGCGAGACAGAAAACACTCGCCATCTCTCAGCAACAATTACCCGTCCCTCCACGCCGGCTGTCAGCGCGCTAATTCATCTGTCATCATCCCACTTCTCCCAGTAGAATCAGGCTGACAGCGAGCCCAGTATCAGTCACACAGCATTACACTCCTGTTGGCTTTCATTAGCTCCACTTTGTCTTTCACCGTGAAGGATGCTGCATTCTAGTCTGCCCTTAAAACTAATGTTTCTGCTTGTTCTGCTTGAGCTGTGCTTCACATTCACACCGGCAGCTGCACGCAGGGCGGCGTAATAGGAAATTAGATAACTTTAACCAATCCTACCCTGTCGGATCAACCGGTGGCTCCGTCTTTACACACTCGTCTTTCAAATAATAGTTCAAACTTTGGGGCAGAAGAACTCCAACAAGCTGAAAAACACACATTTCTGACATCGATTTATAAAGTTGTTAAAGTATTATTCCCAAAACTGTCATCCAGCAAACACACATGTTTATGTCCACCTGATCGTTCTCATAAACGGGTCGTATAATGAATACAAACATGTATGTACAACAGTTCGTAGATATACTACGTGTTCCATGTTCCGTTTTAAATACATGTGCCGCAGGGACGCTGGAAGTCAGAGTCGGGGGTGCTGAGAGAAAAGTCTCTATTATGGCCAGCAACATTTTACACCAGTTTTACACCACAACAGACAGCGAGCCTGAACATCAACATGCTGCATGTCAAAGCAACATGGCTCCATATTCAACTACAGTCAACGTATTCTCATCAACGGACACGTATGATATCTTACTGTATCTTATCTTATATTGAAATGTTGTGAAACAGTCGCACGGTCACTAATTTAACTACTTGGTGAAGTTTAGGCAACAAAACTACTTGGTATGTTTAGGAAAAAAACCAGCAGAGTTTGGGTTAAAATAACTACTTCCGTACACCACTGCACCACATACAGTTAATTTACAGGTTAACCTAAAATAACAACATTGACTTTTGGTTTCAAACGGGACACAAACACTGGTCTTGTATAGTAAATAGTTTAGAGAATATTATAGGTCCATAGTTAGCTAATGAACAACCATGTTTTATAGACTGTTTATGCAAAGGAAAAAAAGGTTTTTATTGATTCGCAACTTTGTGTTGCCTTGCAGTTACAGTCCCCCACCAGTAGCGGTGCTGCAGACCCCTCAGTACCCCTACTTCCAGTTACGATTAACGTTGTGACAAAAACGTTACAACAAAACGACTTTGTATGGTTTGTAAAAAAAAAACACAGGGATTGGCATTGAATTTAAACTACGAATGTAGTAAAGTGAAGCATAAAAGTGACGTTGCGGGGTCCTGACCAAGTGTCCTCATGTGACGAGGTGGGAATGAGAACAAGTGTAAAATGATGCAAAAAGCTTGAAATGTGTTACATGACACGCAAAAAGTGGCGTGCTTTTTATATGTTATCCCATGAGATCACGTTTGTGACCACCTGATGCATGTAAGTCCGATATTCACTCATTTTTAGCTCTGCTTTGGTCTCCTCCACCTCCTGAGAAAAATACCTGGGACAGAGCTTTGGATTTCTTTCTACATAAGACCCCTTTCCAGTCATTTGATCCATTATTAATGTTACAAATTGTGAGTTTCAAAGTGAATTCTTGACGTTGGGAACAGCAGTTGACAAACAATCAATCAATAATCATGTGATCGGAACCTTGAGGATCAACTGTTATATGAACTTTGAAACTCAAAATATATAAGTCGTGATCAGCTTTAAATTCTGGTGAACATCCCAAAGTTTCCAAAGATAACAAATATGTCAGACTGATGTCTGACAGACTGTCCATCTGATGGAGGAGTGCAGCCATAAAAACATGGAGTCTTCCGTTTGAGTAATTTCAACTATCTTTAATGGAATAAACTGTTTATTTCTTATCATTCAGTGATGGAATGGTTTAATAATTGTGTTCCACTGGTTCCAAGGTATTATAAGTCTTCTTTTTGGTGAAGTGTTTCCATTATTTTGTCCACCCCCAGGGTTTTCAGCAGTCTCTGGGGGGAGTATTTCCAGAAAGGATGATGGGAGTTTCTGACAGCTCGTCTCCTCCCTCCTGCATGAC
>JAOVVB010230598.1:0-10408 GCA_028570985.1 Heterobranchus longifilis
AGGTTTGCCGCGTGTTGATGAGTTATGAACTTGTTGGAAAAGCACATACTGCTGTTGCCATTGCATTTCCCGTATTGTTCTTCGTGGAGGTTTCCAATGATTTGCATCGATTGACTCCCATGCTTGGCCAGTCAGCTCAGCTGTAACCCCGCTCTGCACGGACCTGGTCCATTGGGAACCCTGCTTAGCTCAGTGTGCACAGGGATGGGGAATTAGTGTGGGCTTTCAAAGGAGGGATGGTGGAGGGATCTGCTATGCATCGGAAATCATTGCTGCTAGCAGTTCCCAGTGGACAGGAGCTGTGCTGATTTGTAAACACAGTGGGTGGGGAAGGACATGGATGGAGCATGTCATGACGTTTGTTTTGTGGTGGTCTTCCATTAAAAACGTCCTTTTGCGTTAACCATATTACCATTTGTGTGTTATTTTTGGTCACTTGGGAGGCGATGCTGGTCGTCATATCAATTAAACATTAATTATTTATATGTTGGGCATACTGCATCCTGAAACGTAATCTCCAAGCGATGAATGGCACACTGTAGCTGAAAGAACATTTTGATTAGGGCCAGGCTTTGATTGAAAAACCACAATCACTAATTAGACTACACAATATAGATTCACTGAGAGTTCTGGCTGTTGTTGAGGCCAAGATTCATCTATATGTATAGAACTATAAATAATCCCAGGAAAGACACCAACTCTGCAGTGTAATTCCAATTACTGTGACTGGTCAAAGTATTTCCATATCAATAATTGCTTTATGTCCAACAGTGTATTCTGAAATTATAGTGTCCATAGGAAGAGAATGTTTTCCTTTCATTGTGAGTGAAGAAAACTGAATCTGATAAACAGTTAGCAGCAGCAGCAGCAGCCATTGTTTGGTGATGCTATCATGTGCAAAATAGGAGCTGAGTCTGAGAAGGGCTTTCCAAATGAGGTTTGAAGATTTTCTTTTCTATTCTATATATTTTTTATTCTTCAGCCAGATGAGGAAATGGCTTGCTGCTGGCTATAGTTGTGGAAGTCCATCTACATTTTCCAACATTTAAGCTACACCCTCAGTTTGGGGATTTAAGATAAGGAAACTGACATATTCAGTGCATTGGAGAGAAAGGAAAGATTCCATGAGCATCTCACTGTCCTCCTACAATATAACTTTTTCATAGCTCTTAATGAATTCAATTCAAGTTTTATTTGGTTATTGATATTCGCCAATTTATATTCTGCTTTCCCTCCCATGTGTGCTGCACCCCTGCTGTGCAGTTCAGCGTCAAACATCTGCAATCTAACCTTTCCATCTCTGGCCATCAGACAAACTCTAAATGTCAGTGATGGATCTTTCTCTGAGATGCCTAGCAATCAGAAATACTTTTGATGTACCAGACACCTCTCATCTTCATTTGGGTGTGATTTGAGATGGGGAGTCTGTTGCTGGTCTGTCCCATTGTGTAAGGGGAGCCGGTCTATAGAGTGGGGGGCCAAAGGCAAGGGCCAGATGAGACCCCATCTGGACGGACCCTGCATCCTGCCAACTCTCACCCCAGTGGCTCGGGATGCTCCCATCAAAGGGTGGGCTGCCCACCAGCACACCATGAGTGGGCTGCCAGCTCGATGAGTCCCTCGGCTCATTACTGACAAAAAGAGGTGAAAAGCAGGGAGCTCTTCAATCATCCAACCACCCGCAGGTCCCAGGGTAGCCACCTTTTACAAAATGCAATCTGTATACAGCGTTGGTTAGCTTGTGGTTCTTTTTCAGATTTAGTTTATCATTAAATACAGATAAACACTACACTTCACAGCCTGATATTCGGCAGAACTTCTCTCTAGTGGTACTCAGCATCTCTTACAGTCCTGTGGTCTAGTATTGGCAAAAAATAAACAAACAAGTCTTTTCTACTGAGAATTTTTTCGAATTTGATACATACAGTACAGGATCTGCACTGGTACATACTGCTTTCATGAAATAGCCACAGCCTTGCACTCAGTCTGACATTGACAATGGCTCTCATCTCCTCAAAATCAATATGGCTCCAACGCAATACTGGGTTAACTTTACCCAGTACCCATTAGTAGAAAACCATTGGGTGACCAATCAAACAAAAGATAATGTCTTGTTTACCCAGTGTTAGACACAACAAGCTCAAGTTTTACCTTAAAATTGTCACAGAAAATACTGTTGTAAAAGAAGTAGAGTAGATTACAACAGTTTGCAAACATACTATATTTTAATTTTGGTAAATAACCCAACAATAATATGAAAAAAAATAACGCTGGACTGAACACTGGATCAAGGTTTCAACCGCTATATTTATAACACAATATGTAGAATTCAAATACTTTGCGCTTTTAGTGCCTGTTAGTTTCCTAATACTTAAAAACCCACAAAACTTGAAAGTTTGATTATAGGTCCAATCCAGGATATACCACAGCAACCCTCAAACTTCCTGCCACTATTGTGGTCCTTTGTTTTTTTTATGACTTTTTCTTAAAACACTGGGATTTTGAGGTAATCACAATATCAAGAATCTGTCTGATGTACAGTCTTTGTCAGAAAATTTGCTCTTTTCTTGAAGAGAGCGCAACATATCTACTCATCATGGATCTCCCACATGGGCTTTAATAGAAAACGACTGATAAGTGTGTCTCTTGATTGAGAACAGAACATTTCCTGGATGAATAATCACACACAATTTATTTATTACAAAGAGATCACTCCAACACTCTTGAGTAGAAGAAGAAAGAGACACAAGGCATATTCATCACAGCCGTATGAATAGAGAAGCATGTAAGGCATGACAGTGCTGCTCAGCATGAGGTGCTGTATTAGCTTGCAAAGAGGTTTTCTTTGTGTGCATGCTTCATAACTCAGTAATTTTCTACAAAGTTACATGACCGTAATTTGAGACATAGGAAATACCTTGACATCACTGTTATCTCACAGATGTATGACCCCCCTACAGGCAAAACCTGACTCTCGTCTTTGTTCTCGTCCTTTCTTTCCTTTTCTTACACTGCCACATTACACAGAGAGCGATACTGACTCATTCCCTCTCCGACACCTGAGATCGAGTGCAAAGCTTTGTTTGGGAGATGATAAATACAAATGCACGTCAGAGCAGAATGAACAGCTGAAAGTAACCTGAGTGTGCCAACATCACAGCTTTCATCCTGAATTACATCCATGACCCGCTTATCTTGCTAACATATAACATTAAAACTCTATACAAAATAGCCTTTAGTATATGATCACTGATGCACAGTAATATTGTCGTCCAGACAATTGGAATAAACACTTTTCAGTGACGTCAGTACAAAGGTATTAGCCTCACCAGCATCTACTTTAGTGTAATTTCCCTCTTAAAAGTAATTACACTGTCATGAAGTTACTGGTCTTTTGTTGGCCATAATTTGGCTTTGTCTCCTTTACTCAAAGCTCTTATCAAAATAGTTTGTTTTATTCATTCAACGAGGAAAAATTAAGTGTCTAAATGGAGTCATTAGAGTCCATTAAATCTGAAGTGTGATGCTTTGCCTTTCGCCCATTATCTTTCTATCTTTGTAATTTTTTTTCTATCATGCCTGCTGATCTTGAGTGAAGAGCATATTGGTTGTCTGTATATGGTATTCTATTACAGTGGTGTGGTATTTTGTTAGACTAAAACATTTCAATGGGGAAAGGATGAAACCACCAGTATCTGAGTTCAACTATTTCTTATCTGGCCTCCAGGTAGAAATCTTCCTCTGGTGGTTGTGTATGCCCTGAGTAATATGCTCCTCTGCATTCCAGCCTTCAAGGTCTCTGTTGATTGATAGAGTAGGTATAGTTCAAGCATAACAAAATCACACCATTATGTAGGAACTCAAAGGGAAATAATCAGATTTATCAAGAGCCCACAATTATGGAAAACAACCACTTCTAATGGTATCTATCAGTTCAGATGATTTTAGTTTTATTTGTCCAGCTTTTGAGGTACAGTATCCATCTCTGAGATATATGCCTTCACCCCATAGAGCTAAGTGGATATTTGTTTCTGATGCATATAGCATTACAAAATTTCAAGAAAAACTCAGCAGCTTGTTTTTCTGAGACTGCCCTCTCAAGAAAAAATATAGCAACACTTGTTTCAGCAAATGCCAAAAAATGACGTGTTTATGTTCAAGTGACAAAGTTCTCTAGCTGCTGTACTTATGACTCCGGCTGTGGCTCAGTAGGTAGAGTGGTTGTCCACTAACCGGAAGGTCCGATCCCCGACCCCTGCAGTCTACATGTCAAAGTATCCTTGGGCAAGATACTGAACCCCAAACTGCTCCCGAAGGCATAGCCATCGGCGTGTGAGTGTGTGTGACCGTTTATCTCCCCTGATGAGCATGTGCCTTGCATGGTAACCTCTGCCACCCTCCTGTATGAATGGGTGAATGACTAGCGTGTGTAAAGCACATTGAGTGGTTGCAAAGACTAGAAAAGCGCTATATAAGTACAGTCCATTTACCATTTCATGGTTGGCAGCAAAGGAGGAAGTCAGGTGATGTTGTTATAGAGCAACAATGTCTTTAAGGAAAACAAAACATTGGACTTTTTTGATGTCCACTTTCCGCATTCTTCTGATGATCAACGTTGGTTTCTTTTTACCACAACCACAAGTTCCTTAACCTTGACCAAGTAGTTATTTTACCCTAAACCATGATTAATTTTTGTAGCTAAACTTAACCAGACCTAACGATAATGGTGTCAGTTTAGAAAACAGTTCACTCACAAATGATACCAATATGGGGATCCGAAAATTACAAACAATATATTTTGTCATTTCATTTGGAGGACTTGTAGGTTTTTCCAAAAACAGTGTAACCTCAGACAGTTTCTTCGGTAGAGAATACTATTGACAGTGTGTTCTGTTATCTAGAATATTGGGGGCTGAGATGTTTGGTATTTTGTAAATGTACAGTAGCTTTTCAGTGGTTTGGGCAATATATAAAGCAATCTTTTTTGCAGTTTGGATGAACAGACCATTTAAATGGTGCATTACATATTGGAGTGTGGAGCAATAGAGGGGCCAGCTATCCTCGCCTCATAATTTAGCCCTCAGTCTGTCCCTGTGAGCCAGTTCCTGGGGCTCTATTCAGGAGACAGGCAGGAATACTCAACTCTCCACCCCTGTAGCTTTTTTCTCTGAGTTTCTGGCTCAGCGCACGTTATTACTTTGAAGGGGAGGAGGTGTTCATCAGCCACAGACTCCATCCTAGATTGTTGTCAGCTCCATGGAAGGATACGGCCCATATCATTGTTCAGTGTGTTCCACTGTATCTCTGTCACTATAAGTCACTGATGGGAAGAGCTGCTTAGCTGCTAACACAAGGGGGAAGCTGTTGTGTCGGGATGGCTGGATGCACCAAGGACTGTCAAACAAGTACTATTTTACAGTGGCTTTAAAGGAAAGGTTTGACATTTTGGCTTATTTGCTTTTTAGCCAAGTGAGAAGATTGATACCACTCTGTACAGTAACTATGAAGCTACAGCCAACACCCGGCTATCTTCCCAGCAAACACTGGTCTGATGGTGACGTCGTGTCCACGGCCAAATATGGTCCAGTCAGACCCAGACCCTCTCTTACAAACCATGAAATACTGATCATCTAATTGCTATAGAAAAGCAAACATGGGTTTTTTTTTTTTAACACAGCAACATTTGATTGACAATTTATTTGGTTGTGAAATGTTTTGCCGACGTCCGGGTCAGACCTCAACGTCTGCTGTGCGTCCTTTCTGTACAAATTTTAGGGCTATGAAGCATTTGAAGATACTCCAATAAATGTCATCACAATTAGCAAAAATGCCAATGTAGGCATTGGTGGACCATTTCTATTGCATAGTTCAAAGGGTTAATTAGCGAGCTTTCGAGGTGCTGCTAGGCGGATATTGTTATTGTTGCACAGAGCCAGGCTAGCTGTTTCCCCCCGTTACCAGTCTTTGTGCTAAGCTACAACAGCCAGCTGCTAGCGGTAGCCTCATACTTAGCATACAGACAGGAGAGTGGTACCAATCTTGTCATCTAACTCTCAAGCAAGAAAGCGAATAAGTGAATTTTCCCACAAAATGTCAAACTTTTCTCTTAACATAGATAAAATATAAATACATGTAATGTTTACAGCTGTCATTTCCCATAGTTCCACTGTCCTCTGGAATAGCCCTGATCAGGCAAATTCAACTGTTTTACTCACTGTGAAGCCAGACTGTTGACAAGCGACCTAGGTGACTTTTCCATGGGCCGTTATCAATCACCTTCATCTAAAGTGAATTAATTCCAGATTAGTGAGTGAGGCTGTAATTAGATTTCATGAGCAGGGAGTTAAGAGCTTTGTGGCGCGGCAGTATGCTATGAAGGCATTGTGAATTAGAGAGTAGATAAGCATGAGTGGGACCTTCAGTTCTTAGGATGGTGAAGATGGGTGAAGGAGGTTGTTGGGTGAAATTCGTATTGATTCCTCAGGGAGGAGGAAGAGAGCCAGGTGATAAACTTGGCCTACTTAAGTTGACAATCAATACAGATTTCAACCCTTCCTGAGGAAATACTCATCAATTACCTGTAATGCAGCAGAAGAAGTGCAGCAGATAATTACATCTCACACAACAGGTCAGTGGGTGGACTGACTGTGTCTCCAACCTGACAAGGTGGCTAATGCAATTCAGCATGCTCAGAAGGCAGCCAAATGCGCTCGTTACTGCGGCCACGTACCATTGAGCCAGGTCGTTTTCCCTTCAATCAGCTTGACCTTTTCCTCTGTGACTTTAAGTGGCTTTGTGAGTTCAGAGCGCCGCTCGAACGCGAAGAGAAGCCTGAGCACGGTTTGTTTTTCGTGGGAGTGTGTACGCTGGGTTGATTAGGAATTTTATGGTGTGTTGGCCTTGTTCAAGTAGCACTGCAGTCTGATGTTGTCCCCAGATGGTATTTCTGGAAAAATTAATGAGCTATCCATTGGTGTGATGAATATAATCCTTATCAGCAGAGTAGGAGTGAGAGCCCTCTGCTGAGACATCGTCTGATTCAGAGACAGATTTAGCTGAGGTACAAGAAAAGTGTAAATACTGTACAACTGCAGCAGGTAGAGAGATAATTAGCAATTGAACTGTGGGTCCAGAAATGCTCTGAGTAAACATCACAGATGGCCTTGATCATATGTGTCTGTGATGTTATTTCAACATTTCCAATTAGCTCATCAGAATCCAAACAAAGGCAATCCAGGATTAACATGTATCTCTTTCGTTAACAAGCAGACTTAATCTTTTGCTCTGCAGTTTCCCCCAGTGTTTCTGTTGCTTTGTGCTTTTTTGAGTTCATATTGGGGGTTTCTCTTTGAGACCTGAGCATGAGTGATGACTAGAGCATGTTTGAATTGTAAACATGATTTTTCCCACCTAACAGTTCGGCCCCTTAAATAGCTTTAAGGTTTGAAAAGGCATCTTATTCCACATTAACTGAAATATGACATATTAAAACACAAGACTGATTGTTTTCTCTGGAAGCACTATTCCATCAAATGAAAATATTCTAGATGATGTTATGCCTCCTCGCTGTGGCCAGAGGCATGTTTTCTGGTTGTCCATCCGCCCGTCCGCCCGCTCCATTTTTTTTAAATGGGATATCTCAGGAACAATTTGAGGGGATGTCTTCAAATTTGGCACAAACTTCCAATTGGACTCGAGGATGAAGTGCTTGGATCTTGGTGGTCAAAGGTCAAGGTCACTGTGACCTCACAAAGCATTGTTTTTGGCCATAACTCAAGACTTTATACACTAATTATGATGACATTTCACACAAATGTCTAACAGGATAAAATGATGATGAAGTGATGACATTGTATATCCAAAAAGTCAAAGGTTGACTTCACTGTGACATCATAATGTTTTGCAAAAACACTTTTCTGGCCATCAGTCAACGCCATAACTTAGGAACAGAAGGGGAGATATTTGGTCGGATACTGAATTGGTGAGACTAATCTTGAAACTGTGGTGATTATTTAGATCTTCTATGCTGCTGGGTTGGAGATATGTGCAGCATCCACATTTTGCAAAAAAAAAAATACAATGAAGTCTTCACTACATGAATCTGGACAGACATGGATGTGAACTGCAACTCGACTGTTGGCGGAGGCCTACAACCAGAGGTAATTCTAGTTTTGTACTGTATAAGACATATTTTCCTAATAACTATGATTCTAAAGTCATAGTTGTGAAAAACAGTTTTGAATTGTTTACCTCCCAGTGTGTGATTGTTGTTTTGGTATTGTTTTTTTTATTTTTCTCTATCAAAACTGAACTTGACCCACACATCACAGCACCTGATTGAGTGTGTGTAAACCAAATTTGAGTGGACTCTTCAGAACCATTAGCTGAGGTTACACTGTAATTGCAGACTGATTGCTGACCTTTAATGCAGATGACTCCTGCCTCAGTGGGATAAACATGGCCTCACAGGCTTCATCTCTTTTTTTCTAAAAGCACCTGCCTGGCTTCTATAAAACATTTTCGAGTGAGCTAATTAGCCTGTCTGACAAAGGCATAATAGTGAAATAGACAAAAGGAATTCTTTGTACAATACAGGTCCAACCCTAAAGCAAATTAGAGTGAGTGCACCACTTAAGCACCGCTGTTCACAGTAAAACAGCTCCATTGAAGCCATCTGGCCAGTAACGGCTGCACTGTTGTTGCCACAGAAACCAGCACCAACCACCACCTTCATGTCTGAACTCTTCCCACCAAAAATAGAGACAGCAACCTTCTGTAATATTGCCCAAAACACACAGGTATCTATTCTGTTACACGACCACCAGTGGATGAGTGGAGACAGCATTTCTCAGAAGAATTGCCAAATTAAAGAATTAAAAAAGGATAAGATATTGTTAGCCTGGCCCAATAAAAACCTTTGAGGGCAGAGAGAGCGAGTAGAAGAGACAGAGGAGAGAAAGAGGCAGGAGTGATAGAGAGGGTAAGACATGCAGAGAGTGAGAGAGAGACAGAGAGCGAGACATAAAAGAGGAGTTTGTAGCATCATGCAGCTTTCCTCCTTAGCCCCAGCTGCCTTATACACTGAATCTTTTCATGTGCAAGTGCCGGAGTCCTCCACTGAGAGCCGGACCCACAAAGAGCCCTCACAGCCTCAAGCCTGTGGAAAGGTGACACAATCAATAGCCTCTCCCCTGTCGGCTTCTTCTTGCTGGTAATGTGGTTGTGGATGGATGTATCACCCCTCTCCCTCCTTTCTTTTTTACAACTCAATGCAACTTTGAACATATCCAAAAAAGTACAACTAAAAATAGGGGAGAAAAGGACAGTGAACACATAGAATCAAGTGGATTGTTTTGTCCGTCTCCTGGAATTAATCTCTGAGATCTTACCCTTCAGAATCCCCCAAATTAGAAAATATTCCAATAAATCAAGGACACGTTTTCCTATTTTCCCTTTTTGTATGGAGCTACTGAAATTTGTTCTTGGTTCAGTTATTCTATGCTTTGTTAGTGCAGGTTGTTTTCTCATTGATATGAGCACAAAGCAAGATAGAAATCAACATGTCAGACTGTGCAGTACAAGTACTTTACAGATTGTGTGCACTCTATATGTAGCATTGCTATGCAGCTGTTGATAGATTTTTTTAAATATTTAAAGATTCAAATTGAGATATTATTTTTGTAGCCCTACTGTTACTCTTCCAAAGTACAATATACAGTACTGTTCAATAATTGGTAACCATGCTTAGTGCATGCTCTCTACTACTGTATACCTTTCAGGTGGTCCTCCCAAGCATAGGCGGCGCTAGGAGTGGTCTTACTGGCCTTAAACCACGAATGTATAAAGAGAAGTTGATACAGTGATCGAGGCAGAGCTCCGTCCATTCCTATGAAAGCTTCTCAGTGGTGCATGAAGCCAAAAAAGTTAACCTGCCACCTCTAAAAATCCCCGGATGAACGGCACTGCTTCCGCACTGTTGGGCCCAAAGAGCAGGTGCACTAGAGACTTCCGCCGACGTAGCTGGCTACATCCTGTTTAGCTCTCTGACTAACTTGAATGGGAATTAAATAATTACATTTTGCAGCTCTTCTAGACTTTGGAAATGTTATCAGTATAGTGAAATAAATCATTTTGTGGGGGTTGTGATGCAGAAAAAAGAATTAGCCATGGTCTATGTAGTCTTTTTGCTCTGTGGCTGGAGCACAAGGAGAGTTTCCAATGGAGAGCTTTCATGTCCTGACAGTCAGGCCACTAAAATGAAGCAAGGCAGCTTACTCAGATCTAAGTTCAATCAGGAGAGACTGAAGTAAAGATACTGTTTATTACAACAGATGATATGTGATAATTAAGTCTTGGCAGAAAGTCTTTGGCGCTTAGACTCTACAGGGAGATTTGTGATCGAGGGGCG
>JAOVVB010230609.1:0-10408 GCA_028570985.1 Heterobranchus longifilis
GAAAGAGCTGAACAGCGCGTTCTGTCATCCTATCCACACAGTTAACAAAAAAAAAACACCTCTGCATGTCTCTGCCTGAGGAGCTCAGACAGTGGCTGCATATCCAGTCTTCAGCAGCTGATTGGCACCAGAAATTTACTGAACCAAAATAGTTTTCATGTCGGCTCCATGAGAAGAAACCAACATGCAGTGTTTATATCATTCATGGAATACAGGACAGGGGAGAATGTGCCTGCAGTGACAGTGACACACAGACTCACAGATCACAGACTGCTAATCAATCCCTGAAGATACAGTTAATAAGTTCAAAACACATACAGAGCGGTATACAGCGGGATATTTGTATGATCTTAACAGCTGTCTGTGGAGAAACGCTTCTCAAATGCACAGAAAATACACCGGGGGGGGGGGGGGCACAAAGATAGCGAATATACCGCCAATCGCCAGACTGACAGTGGACGCTTGGAAAATTTGTACAATCCTCTGTTATTATTTTAATAATAGGAATATCTTAAGATTTGTTTGAAGGATAGTGATGTGAACAGCATACATGCACCTGTTTTCTTTTTTTTTCAAGTAAGTGCAGTAGTTGATGGAAAAATAGTCCAAAAATGTTGTAACGTTAAGTAATCCTTTGAATATTTGAATTGGGATCCACACTAAAAAATACATGTTTCTTGGCCCATGGCTGGACTTTCCACCAAAATGTGATTAAAATCTGTTGTCTAGTTTTTGAGATATACAAATTGAAAACAGGCAGACAGACTGAGCTGGTAACATAACCTCATTGGCAGAGGTAATGAAAAAAGACTAAAGACTAAATTAAACTGGCAACCATTTTTCATAATACACTCTGTTCCCTAAATTTTCCTTCATCTATTTGTATGCGAGAACCCAATTTTTCAGAGCCAATTTAGAATCATTCCACCCTTGGTCAGTCTTGCTGTATATGGATTCCCTTGTGTAACATCTGGCCGTCTCTAGGCAGTATGCATCCCTCTATTCACTCCCTTGCTCATAAGCTGGTGTAAAATTGCCCCTTTGAATCTTCTCCACAGCGGATTCCTCATTCAGTCAGGCAGCCGTTCCCAGCGCGCAGTCAGAATCTTTCTTTATTTTGTGTAATATGCTAAACACAGCCACATAAGTTCTCTCTGTCTGTTTCTTTTGACTGATGAATGTGGCAGAACGGCTCTGAATTCCCCAGCTCCCAACACTATGATGTGTGCCAGTCTCCTGGATTATGAGACATATGGAAGCATGCAAGTATACAAGCATGAGCAAATGAACTCAGGAAGTTTAACACACTCTCATCCACACAGTTTCAGATGCAGCATACACAGTGTATGTATTAACACACTGCTGGGAGAAACCAACACAGATATATGGTAACTATTCACACTGGTTTTTAAAGCTTGCACATTACACATTTTACTAAACTAAACTGAGAATTTGAGATTTGGAAAATCCTCTAAAAATCCTCCAACTCAGACATGCAGACTTAACAGTCATATTTTCATTTGAAGGAGTTAATCCAAATCTTTGCTTGTTAAACCTCTGGGCCTGGAGCAACACACTCTAAAGAGCATCTCCCATCTCTCATCATTCCAGTGCCCCAAAGGAAAACTGCTCCTAAGGGCTAAATTTGAATGCAAACATATTTCTCATTGGTAACAGTACAACTTATTAGTTTTTTCGATTGCTAACATGCATTGGTCAAAACAGAAGTCACATTGTCAAAACTCTTCACACAGTCAGAGAAACTGAAGTCTATGTGGACCAAACTGTGAATCACTGCTTTCACACAAAATGCATTCAATCACAATTCATTCATACTCCACCACCTACAAAACACTATATTTGCAGCACATTTTTCAACACACTGTTTTCAAAACTGTTCAAAACACAATGATGGCAAATGCCATGCATTTCTGCAGTGACTATATTGAGAAAGTCTTAGCAGAAAATATACAATAAAATGAAATAATAATCATTGCAAACACAGCTGATTGCAATATGATGTGATGATGATGAGAACCAAATGCAGAAGAGAGGGAGGACTAGAACCGTCACAGTACTGTACAGTATGAGTGATTATACATGTTTATGTTTTTTGTAATTATTATTTCAGCCCTGGAATTTCAGAATTTTTTTTTTTTTTTGTTTAAACTTTTTACTACGTGCAAATATATAGAAACAAATAACAGGACATTGAAGCAACTTGCTGCATTTCTAAATAATTCTTGTTCCATATATTTTGGTACAGCCAATAAACTAAGAAAAGGTGTTATTCTTATTCTATAGTGAAATACTGATTTATGTGGAAAAATCATTAAAACTTCAAAGATGAAAGTTCATCATTGATGTATTGCTCCTTGTTATTAGTGGTCTTTAGGTCAGTGAGTTATGAGTGACAGTGTTTGTTTCTGAGTGAGAATTGTTGAAGTGTTTTGGTGGAACGATCTAATTTTGAGTATGGAGTGTTTCGGTGGTTTGAGTTTTGGAGGTGAGATTAACTGTTTGGTAATGCAGACTGTATGAAGAGTTTTGAAAAAGTGGCTTCAGTATGGACTAATGTTTGTCTGTAAAATAGAAAGGTAGAATGTGAACACTGCAACTACAGGATAACAACCACATCTGGACCAGTGGAGATGGGGCAAAATAACAATGTTTTGGCCTTGTTTGTTGATGCATTATTGATAATACTGCAGTTGAAAATGGCCAAAAATAAATATAGAGTAAGACTGTGTGATAAACGAGAGGGACTACAGAATACCGCAGCATCCCCAGCCACATGGTATGATCTACTGCTGACTGTCATCTGGCCTGTGAACCGGATCATAAAGGGCACTGTTGTTGCTCTTATTGTTCAAGTTATTGTCAAAGCGCGCGTGTGTGTGTGCGTGTGTGTGTGCGTGTGCGTGTGTGCGTGTGCGTGCGTGTGTGCGTGCGTGCGTGCGTGCGTGCGTGCGTGTGCGTGCGTGAGAAGAGCTGTATGTTGTTGAATGTGCCAGTTTCTCTGTGTGTGCAGTAAGTCTGGTTTTGATCAGTGCTGAAGGATTTAAAGCTAGTAATACCTTATCCTGGCGTGGTACCAGTGACATACTTTTCACTAGTCTACCTCTTTGAACTGCAGCACATCCTCCGTGGGGTGATGCAGCTTTGAAGTCCACTGTAGCTGTTGTTTTCATGATGACAAATGCTGTTGCTGAACCTTGTACAAACACATGAAATGCATTTTCCTCCTTAACATTTCACTTCACTGATAGGTATTAATGTTAGGTGTAGAGAATCTTGGTAGCATATGCATGCAAATTAGCACGGTAACAGATAGAATAGTACATTTTAGTTAAATAGTAAAAGATTCAGGGGAAATATGCTTATTGATGCTGCAGGGAGGAGACGTTCGCTGAAGATAGGGGTGACCCCAAAGAGTCGACGATTCAATCTCAGGAGCCTGAGTCGACTGCAGTGGCGGGAAAATGTGGTCATAAAAAGGATCATTCAATTCGGGCTATAATGGGGGGTGCTGAATGTCTGATTTTACATAGAATTGCTTGGTTTCTCTTAATACTTCATAATATACGGCATATTTTGGAATGCATGTATTAATCAGAGCACTCACATAAGAATGTAGCACTACAGAGCGCTAAATATATTTTGAATTTATGAACGATTCTTTGTCAAGATCAGCGGCTTGCAACGCTCTCTCTCTCGCTCTCTCTCTCGCTCTCTCTCGCTCTCGTTTCTTTTCTGTCTGTGGAAAAAGTCGAAAGTTCTATTTACAACCACAAAAGGAAAGCAGGCTAAGAAACTGAACTAAGTGACATGTTTTGTCGGTCTGACTATCGATCTCCTCTGCTCCGTTTCAGTATGGACAGGACGGCACCTACACACACACACACACAGACACAGACACACACACACACATACACACACACACACACACACACCTAAACAACAAACAGCGCTGTCCGTTGTTCTGAAACAACAGCTAAGAGTCACATCTCTGCCAATAATTTTGTTGTTTTTTGCAATTTTTTCTATAGATACATAATGCTTAGACAGAGGGGGCAAAAAATACAATTTGTGGCACTGGGCCATTTCAGCTCTTTTTTTTGGTGTGGAAACAATGGAAGCCAGTGTCGCGAATGAGAATATGGATTAATGAGAAAAGAGAGAATTCGATTCAGATTAATCAGTCGATAGACAAGATTTGACCAATCAGATTTGACAATGTAAATTTGGGTTAAGGATGCCTCTAGACTGAGCAGTGGGGGAAAAACAAAATATAAGATCACTAATTAACACATTATATCAAATTTGTTTAATCTGTAGAAAACCATAATGTAGTGCGCTAGATTCCTGGCAACCTCACTGTGACAACAAAACTCCAGGAACTGCACCCAGACCAGAAATAGTCCAGCATATAACTCCTCATAAAACCACAGCTTGTCCTTTCTACACTTTTGTATGAAAGCCTTAAGTGCTATCTGGTATCTGATTTTTTTTATTTACCTTTGAACAGAGCCAACCAGCTGTAACTCTCTGCTTCTGGTCCTGACGATAAGTTGAGCCAACTATCACCTGGCTATATTCATATTAACAGACAGATATGTGAGTGGTATATTTATCTCACTATCCCTGGGCAAGAAAGCAAATAAACCTAAAACACTCCTCACTTGGTTTGTTTTTTTATTGTAGAACCAGTTTTTGTAGTTTAGATATAGTTACTAAAACAGTCAATACTACTTTCTCATTGTACAGCAGCCAGTTAGAGACAGCTGGTTGTAATAGGGACAATTTAATCACCTCAAGTGCTGATGTGTCCCCGCAGCAGCCTTGTGCCCTGTCGAAGTGTCCTTGAGCCTGACACTGAACCCCGACTGCACCTGCTCACTCATCACTCCACATGGCAGCATCAGACTAAAATGTTAATGTGTATGTCAAGTGTAAATATCAAATGCTTCAGGTTGTGGTAAATGAGGACTGTGGTGTTAAATGTTCCCAGCGATAACCTATTGCTACATTAAGAGTCTAACTTAAAACAGTCATGACATAAACATGAAGAAATATACACTAAAGTTAAAAAGAAAGAAAAAAAAATACTGAAAGAACAATACTGGAAGTACATAAGCTATATAATGAAGACATCTGTTTGAAAATCAGATCTCTGAGAAAATAACAATTTTGTTAATGTAGTCACCTATTTTGGATACACTGATGATTACAAACTGAAAGCACATCCATTTGGACGTGTAGCATCCTTCAACTCTTGAATCAAATGCAGAGGATGTTACCTGAATGAGTTAAGACTTTAGCTCAGAGAGCATGATTCACCATAAGGCCGGGACTAATTCCTACAGGACACACACACACACACACACACAGACGCACACACAGACACACACACAGACACAGACACACACACACAGACACAGACACACACAAGAACAAGAACAGCAATAGCAAAACATCACCCCCGGATGTATCCGATTATACCATGCAGTACATTCAATTACATCTGATGGCAGATGGTGTAAACAAAATCAAACACACGTAATCTCGAAGATTGGATCCTTCAGTTAGATATTAACCCTGCTATCCAAAGACCTGACACAGGACTAGACATATTAAGACAAGGAGCGGCCTGTGAGGGCTCTAAGATGACTGACTCAGCAGTTTTCGGATATGGGGTAATCCAGAGCAAAGGGAATACACATGCTGTAGTGAAACACAAATGCGGACAGAATATTGAGTGACTCACACAGATTGGAAACACTGTCTCTCTCCCCAACTCCCTCTCTATTTAATCGACCTCAGCTTTAACTAAGTGACTTATTTTATTATGGTAATCAAGTGTTGATTACCCCAATGCAATGCAGCTGTTGTGTTTTGCATACGAATATGTCGTGAATGTAACAGATTGATTAGTAATAATGGATTGCATTAATGTATTTATTCAGAAAGAGATTTTGCTGTGTTTATATGCTACTCAGACTTGCCTTCAGCGTTAATACTACCTCTTCTGTGCTTTACGCAGGACTTCTTTTCTTTATTTAGGCCTAATTTTCTCAATCCAGACCTGTAATTTGATGGCCTGTCAACCAATTACTGTATGCAATACTAGAATAAAAGTTTTACGGCTGTTATAAACATTCATCGAACAGCTTGACAAACCAATTATACAGCTTTTATTTTTCTCTTTTTATACTCAGAGTGTAGGATTCTTGTATGTAGGCCAGGGCATGCATGAAGGTAGATAACAGCTAGGCAAATTAAACAACCTGCTGGTCAGTTTACTAATGGTTGTCTGAACACTTTTTCTAAATGATTAAAATGGAGAAGCTAAGCAGACCTTATTACCTCGTAGCCCACGGCATATGCAAATAACAGACTCACCATCCCTTAGCCAGATGACCTTGCTGCCACTCTGTGCGAATGATGGCTCTCAGGTTGTCTTTACCATGCCGTCCGACATTAGTCTCTCTCCAGCCCTGTGGCTCCACTCCGACTTCTGAAAAATAAAACAGACCCTGGAGTGAACTTTATTGTTTTTTTCCCAGTTGAAATGAATAAAATCCCCCAGTTAGATTTCTAATGGGAGGGTTAGGTTAGGGAGGTGGAAACATGGAGGGAGAGAAAGAGGAGGAGGAGGCAATTTGCTAATGGAACATAGTGAAAAATGGTGTGGACCTATCTCAGTAAAGGATGAAAGAAGAGGCGAAAAAAAAAAAAATAACCTCGGTCTGTCTGGAGAGAGCGAGAGTGAGCTATAGGGCAGGAGGTAAAGTGGTTTTAAAAAACACCATCATTAACTGTCATCTTCATCTCAGGTGCAAGGCTAGAGAGCGAGAGTTGGGAGAGGGAAGGAGAGGAGGGAGGGAGAAGAGGAGGTACTGTATTTGCCCAGGAGATCATTCAATAGCCTACAATCTTCATTTAATTACCTGCTTTACAAACCACCTCCTCCCCCACACCCCTCCTCCTCCCTTACCTCGAGTGTAACACGCAGAGGTCCGTGGAGACTGCGATGCAGCTATTTAACTATGTTAATTAAAGTCTAGCTTGAGTCTAATCACACAAACTTTGTCCTGACGATAGCATTACAAAAAAGATATCTCCTGAAACCCAGTTGCCCTGTAACTGTGCGTCCAGATTACAAGCCACAGACTCTGTCAGCAAGATGAAGCTCCAGGATTTAGGCCTCTTAATTCAGTGGAACATTATTTCCAATCTCTCTCGACTGGCTGAAATAGAGGTCATTTCAACTCAGTAGATGTTTGGCTGACTGAAATACGAGCACAAACATAATTTCAAGACCTCTTAAGGCATGGACATGCATTCTGTGCAGTCTGTGTTGCAGATGTAACACTTTCAGGGACATATGCCAATGAGGACTTCAACAGATTGTGCAGATGATAACCATACTTGGTAGAAGGGATGGGCATTTTAAGTCATTTCCATATTAGAGACCTCAAGTAGCCTAGAATAGGGTCTGAAATGTGTTTTTTGATGGCGTCATGAAGTAGCATGAGGTCATGGGTGTTGTTGGCTGGCGTGAGCCACTTGTCAGATATTGACAGTTACAAAGCAAAAAAATAGTGATTACGCAATATGAATACCAACATCCAAAATGAGTTCCCATCCCTATTTGGTAAACTGATATTTTCAGATACTACAAATACATTAATTTCCAATGTTTTTGTTTGTGAAACGATTCATTACATCTAAAATTTGTTGACATTTTTGTCAACATTTTTTTATGCACAGCAGGACCTATATCTCCTTTAATAGCAATGCAATCACAGGAGGCTGACACAATATAATGCACACCACTAGAATCTACTGCAGCCCAAAATAGCCTGGCAACAAATGCTTTGTGAATATTATTCCATTCCTGTTGAGGCTGTATCAGAGATATGCTGATTCTACAAGACTCTGTGTTCTTAGATGGTCTGTTGTTTGTGAGGTTGTTTAATTAGACTATATTTTATTGTAAAGGAGCACCTTATATCATACATCAAGAAATACGATCATACACAAGCTGAGTGCATGTACCACAACGCAGTGACCCAGTACCACTGCTTTTTACACCATCGTTAAAGACTACTGCAGGCAATATCACACGCCTGGTTAACCACGTCTTTCTAATAGCCTGTCATGTTATCTGAGAATACAGGTGATTTTGATCAAGTGGATAAGTGGCCCTGGTCGATAAGAAACAACTTGCAGTCTAACAGGCACCAACAGACCACGTAATGACATGATCAAGTGAGTGTGAGTGGACACACTCATAAAAAAACAAACAATGACAAAGCACATTTTTCCTGCTGTAACTGTTTGTCCATTTAAGACTACAACACTGTTTAAAAAAAGAAAAGAAAAGTCATATTTAAATAGGAGAACATAGGAATAAAGAAAATGGTAAGATCCTGGCACTTTTAACATCTGTTGGAAAGCTATTATACAAATTAAGATAACGTTAAAAATCAATTACACCTAAGTAACTTCTCTCCCAAGAGCATCCTTTTTTCTCTTCTCTTGCCCTTGGGCTCACATTCATGATGAAAACACTACAAAATAACGTTTGATGCACTAAATGTTTAAACTTGTAAGCAGGGCTTGTGTAGGACATGGAGTTTTAACACTTAAGAATGATGAAAAGTCAGACTGTTTGTAGTGTAAAACACAAGGAAGCTTCTGGAGATTATTGCTGAACGGTAGCACAGGGCCTTGAGGAGGTGCTGAAGCTCTGAGCTTATCTTGATCAAACACCGACATGACGCGGTTTCCTCACTGGGCCTGCAATGGTTTCATTGTTTTTTCATCTTTTTGTCCTACCCCTCAATCTTTATTTTTCTCTCATTTTGCTTGTTGCTGTGATGCTGAAGTGCCTTTCATCATCTCACAGCATTTTAAGGTATCATTTACCTGTCTCCACAGTGGCAATTTGCTATAGATTTGTCCCTGACTTCAAACAAATAACAAAGCAGCAGTCACTACGTCGATGTGATATCTTCATTAGTCTTTCATACCGGTGGTGATATTTGTCTCTTATTCATAATTTTATTTTGATTCACTTGGTTGTTATGTCATTTTAGAACACCTCATTTTCAAGATGATTCAGGGAATTACAGTATAGCCTTCATATTTTGAGCATGCACACATGCACTCGTCTCTGTCACTTGTGAGAACATTGGACTTTTGACTTACACTTAAGAGGTTTAAATTTACCTTAACCACAATCTCAGGACCCATCGGCTATCGGTCAGATGACGAGCCTCTGGGGGCAACGGGCAATATTTCAAGCTTTCCGGTGTAGCCAGCTAATATCCGGGCCAAGACTTCCTCTTCCATTCGCCAGTCATTGTTTACGGTCTGATTAGCAATTTGAGATGCTGAGATGTTGGAGCTGTGAGACGACTAATGTCTACGAACAGATATCTGCATATTAATGCAGACAAATAAAAATTAAAAGAAAGCTAATAAAAAGCAAAATTGTCAATAGTCGATGGGTTCAGAGATTGCGTTTTTTTTTAATATGCACTTTTAACATGGTCTACCTCATAACACACACGTGCAACACAATGCACTTTGACAATATGATGTGCAATACAATGTGTGCAATACATAAAATCAAGCTTTGGCGGCCCCTAGTAGGGGTCAGGACCAGTGCTGTGGTCTATAGATGTGTTATTGCTAAAAAGCTGAGATCACCTCACTGTTTTGTCAGAGATAAACTGATTATAGAGGCTAAAGCACAAGAATCTGTAGTGTTACTCTCTGCACAAACATGGCATACATTTGTATACTTGAATGATTTATTTATACTTGACTTGCCAGATGGCAAATATGAAGAAAGAAATCTAAGGCTACGTTCACAGATTGTTTTTTTTTATCACGGCCCTGAACTGACGGGCAATAACAAAGACGTCACATGCAGCAAACAGCATGCTGTCGTGCAGACGTAAATATGGAGGCCACTGATTCAGCGTTTATGGTTTCATTTATAAGTTGATGTGCAGTGGAAGCCAGACAATTCATGAGCAGATGATAACGAGGACGAGGAGAAAGAGAGCCAGACATGAGTGTGTGTGGATGCGGAGTCGGGGGAGCAGTGGGATCCTGACGTAAACGGCTTCACTGAACCAGATTCCATCCAAAATTTCAGGATGTCAAGGGCTACTTTTAACTACATGTGTCAGCGCCTCTCCACAAGACTCTCGCAGCAAGACACTCTCCCATTAATTCCACAGGGCACGTCTGCGCCGCGTTCTGGCTGCTTTATGCCCCACCGGCAGTGTTTCAGAAGCAGAGCACTACCTGTAGATACCGAGGGAATCACAAGAGAATCACGAGAGAATCACGAGAGAATCGCGAGAGAATCACGAGAGAATCACGAGAG
>JAOVVB010230638.1:0-10407 GCA_028570985.1 Heterobranchus longifilis
AAAGAAACAGATTGAAATACAATGAAGAGAGAGAGAAAGAGGCAGAGCCCGGCTCTCTGTTTGTTTAGGGTCTGTCTCTGTCATTGTGTCGCCGTAGTAGAGGGGTTACGGGGGTGTCTCTCGGACACTGGGGGCTGCCGTGCTCTGCTGATGGCCCTGCGACTGAGCATATGTCACCAGTCTAGCGAGAACGAGGGCGCTGCCTCTGCCGGGGCACACGTCATTAGCACCATCTGTGACAGTACCCATGAGGCCCTGGTGCGCGCAAATACGCTGGTTTTGTTTTTTGGGGAAAAAATGAGGGAGGAAGGGGCGCTACATGTATATGTGTGTACTGTTTCTTCCAGGGTCACTGCTGCTCAACTAGACCTTGTATTGATGGAGGTGGGGGGGGGGTGTAGTGGACCCGAGGTACCCGTAATACAGTAATGTGCATGTGAGGGTGTGAAAGTGAGTGGAATGTGTGATGAGGGGTCCATGTGTGTTTGTGAATCAACATAGTGTCATGCGTACGTAGCAGTGGGTCCAGGACACCAGTATGGCAATGATTACAGCCCTTTGGGAGGGAGGGCAAGACGGGCCCGGGGTCCGCTTGCTGCAGTCGTGTTGAGTCCAGATAGAGGAAATGCTGGAATAATAAGAACAGGAAGGGTAAATGGCCTATCAAACACACCCCTCTCTGACCTCCCCTGAGCCCGACCGACCAGGATGAAAGATCCAGCCACTTTCTTCTCCTTAATGGTTTCCTCGGTAATCAGCGCAGCGGAAGTGCTCCAGTCCGGGGTGATTAGCCGGGGCTAGGATTCCTTAATCGCCGCGGCCCCGTTCTCATGCTTTGAAAAATAAAGGAGGGAGAGGGTAAGGAGGGAAGAGGAAGCAAGGGTGATAACAGGGCCGTGTGTTTAAAGAAAAAGCGAAGGGGGAGAGATGTTTGGATACAAGAAGATTTGGGAGGGCCACAAGCTGAGGAGTCAGAGTTGTCAAAAGACACACACACACACACACACACACACACGCACACACACAATGGTTTAAGTTCAAGTTAATCAGGAGAGATCATGTAGGTTTCATTTAGTCCATACAGTCAAACGCTAAAGGATTTTTTTTAGCGATTTACTGATTTTTTCAAATGGGGTTGTAGGAGATACTTATATATGGTGTTTTAAAGGGTTTATTCGGATTCACCAAAGTCACACAATAACACAAACTATCGGGTCGAGGCAGCCTTAGACAAGCAACTCCCTTGCTCTGTGAAATAAAAGGACTGTTTTTGTCAATTGAGTGTGATGGCATAGAACGGCTTCAGTTCCCCCCACATACACTTAAACAGAGATGTCTGACAGAAAGGTAAAGGGGTTAACATATTCCAAATATACGGTACACTTAAACTGATATTTACGATGGCATATTAGGGCCATTGTAGGTAAAAAAAAAAGGGGAAAAAAAGAAGTACAGAGCCAGGGGAGGGGGGTAATATTCAGAGAAAAATTTCAAGATTAAAGTTGTAAATTTACGCAAAAAAACAAAACTTGGATATCCTCTGAGATTCTAAAGTTTTTTTCTCGTAAATCTGTGTTTTTTCTCATAAATTTAAATTTAATCTCAGAGAATATCCAGAGAATTACCCCCTAACCCCCCCAGCTCACCCTTTTCTTTTTGTTTTTCTTACCTGTAATGGCCCTAATACGCCGTTTTAGATATTGCATTATTTTAGGTGGCTAAAATACATTTAGGCGCTGCGTCCGTCCACAGTCGTACATTGCTTAGCTTCTGTGTCAGGACTCCTGTCTGCTTCTCCAAACTTGGGGACTGCCATCCTCCTTCTACAGCAGGTAATACACTGACTGTGGATAAGTACCTCATACAACCCCACTTCAAAGAATCTGAACTATCACTTTAATCACTGGGAAAACAGGCATTCATGAGGTGACTGTTAATCTGACTGAGACATGACCTCCCAGACAGCAGTGACTCATGGCAGAGGCTAACACAATGATGTTGCAAGCAACTGGCATGGATTTACCATATTTATCCAGGATGTGTTTTGTTTGCACTTTTCCTCTTAATCCGTTAACAGAGGTTTCAGTAAGACAACACAATTTTAAAATCCCTGACAATGTTTGACTGTGCGGGGATTTGTTTTCATCACTGTGATTTGGCTGTGGCTTCAAGTTTAAACAATAATTAAAAACTCAGTCAGGCCAAGAACGATGTCACTTGTGCAAGAAAAAAAAAAAAAGGGAAAAAAAAAATATGGCACATGCATATATGACTTAAATGAAAACAGATGAATGTTTTTCATCAACAGCTCACATAATTTTTCCCGTAGATAATTCAGGATTACAGTTGATTTGGATTACTGCAGTATAGATTTACAGCAGCTCTAGCTTTGAATAGGGTGGTGAATTCCTCAGACGGTAAAATGAGAGCCTGTCTGTGGGCTGATGGTGACTGATGCTGGGGTCAGAGCAGTTAGCCTAACCACAGAAATGGCAGACTGCATGAGTCACAGTTACAGGCAACACATTCTCTGTTCCCACAGGTTGCTACTTTAAAGGCCCCCAAACATTTCTAACCAATATATAACCAACACTAGTGCTGTTTCCCCACTTATGCTTGTATTGGAAGATTGCTATAAAACCACCAAATTATGAGTAATCAAATGTAAGCTTAACAATGTGCAGTCTTGTGTGGTTGTTTTTGTATTGTGTCAACAGTGGAACATATTCACTTTTCAGCATAACAGAGAATATAAAACGACAGAGGGGACCAAGCCAACAATGACTATATTCAGACTGAAGGTGCAGATTTTTGGTTTGGTTGCTTGGCCATTATACATAAAAAGCAAGCATGTGATGTTTCCCTCACACTTACAGTATTTAAACAATATGATGTAGGCCTACTTACACCAGAATATACAGTCACTCATTCTGATGAGGTGACCCAATCATGCAAAATACCTTTAAATAAATAATTAGATTACTAAATGATTAATTAATTGATATGCTGGTGATAAAATAATGTTTTTTTTATGATTCAACATTTTTATTGCTTTTTCAACATTTAAACATACATATACATACATCCATCACATTTAGAAAAAAACAAAACAACATAAAAGTAATGATTTTAAATACTATTGGTAGCTGTTAATAAGTAGTGTTAATTTCGTTAACAAAAACGATGACTATGTTAGTCAGTGACCTTTTTTGGACGATGATGAGACGTCATTAAACACTAACTGTGACTATATCAACGTGCAATATTGTTGACAAAAAAATATGAGACTAAAACGTATTTCAAAAAAAGAAAAACGTTACTAAAATCTCTCTTTATTTCCGTTGACAAAAAAGAGGAGACGGCATATTTATTCTTTCAATTCTAAAAGTTGACTAAAAACAAACAAGATGGTGTTGACTAAATATGATAAAAACAAGGACGTTTGACACAAGTCTAAGACAAAAAGAAAAAAAAAAACATAGCTGTCAAAATGAACATGATTGACTTGCTGATACTTAAGTTAACTTTTGGCAGAATCTTGGAAGAATATCTTTAAAGGTTTTTTGAGCTTCTACCGAAGCGACCTGGGAGGCCGCAGGGAGCACATCTTCCCAAGCTGACTTAGTGATGTTGTGTCAGAAATTAAATAGCTGTGGTGAAACCGTATCATTTTCAAGCTTGTGGTTTCTTTCAGGAGCCACATTCCTAATGCAATGATACTCCTATCTGTTTTCCTTTGCTAATATTCCCTTGCTGTTTAATGCGGCGTATCATTTCCCCGTCAACAATAACAATGTACAGTGGCAACATTCTTCAAGCATACCTAAATACACAAACACCCAAGCCTGTTTGACAGTGTAGAGATTTGTTTTCATTCAGGAATTCCCCTACCGAGCACTGATGCTACTTTAGTTCCCACCCAGTCAAACCTGCTTGTGCTTCATATTGTGTTCCCTACTATTTTTCAGTGATCACGTTACAGCAGTTGGTTTCCAAAATGTCTCCGGTAATGTGAACATGCTTACATACAGATATCGTATATGTCCACTTATGTGCATGACAATGGGTGACCCTACCTGGGCTTTTTGTCTTAGCTGCGACAGGGATTTAGCGTCTCACAGTGCAACTTCTCATATGTCGCGCTTTAAAATTCCCCTGTTCATGCTTTGACCACAGCTTTCTGTGGCACGCATGCACACAACTTGGCCTTGCACCGAACAACTTTTCAAGCAATTTCACTGTAGCTGACAAATTTACAATGTCATAATAAAATCATCAGAGTTCTGCCAGAGTTGTGGCACACATCCGTGCGCCAAAAAAACTATCCAAGTTCTATTAAGTCAATATTTTTCGCGTCTTGACTTTCCAATAAAATCAAACATGTTTAATATTATCATTTGTTTTTAGTCTTGGCTCATGCAAATCATGAAGTTCAATGACGTGAACAGCACCAGCACCAAACAAGCAGCAACCCAGGTATAGTAAACATGGAGGCAAGAACACTGGAATAATGGTGGAATTGTAGAGTGAACAAGACAGTGTTATGAGTCTGTGTTTAATTCGGCGTGTATCTAATCCACCAACCAGCACTTATTTTAGTGAGAAATCGTAATTTTTTAAACAGTTCGCCTCTCATTCCCACTTCTTCCACTAAAATAGTGCCACTAACCAACGGAGGCTGGTAGCAGGTTGAGACACCAAAATCCAAAATGTAAAGTTTGTACGCAAATACAGTTCATCTTTATGGATTATATTGATGCCGAATTGACAATTCCACATATGACATATTTCATCTTGTGTTAGTTATATGTTTTCTGTGGACATGTTAATATGTCATATTTCTTAAAGGGAGTTTGGTGTAATATTTTTCACCGGGAGCAGGATGGGAAATAATCTCAAAAGGAATCTAGTTGTAGTCTTGTAAATAGTGACACTGCAAGATCCACAGTCTTTGCAAAATGACATCCTTAAAGACTTAAAGATTAGACTTAAAGAAATAAGATTTTATGTGGCAAGAAAGACCGGGCAGCAAAGTGACTTAGTAGTACCCAATTGTATCAGTCAGCCTGCACCATAGTTCATTAGGCTACAGTACAACAGTTACCATGGTCAAAATTAAACCAGAATTATCCCCCTTTTTTATTTCATTGGTAATAACATTATTTTAATGATAAACTGACTGCCGAAATGGAAATGTCCCCAGTTTTCATTTCAGAAATCTGGTCACTTTATGTCAGACTTTAGTCTTTTTAAAGTCTATATGGTAGGCATTAGTTTACAGACAGACAAGTACACACACACGCACACACCCCCACACACACACACACACACACACACACACACGCACACACACACACACACAGATAGAGCATTTGAAATGCTCCTAAAGGATTGCTTTCACTCTTGTCTCCACTAAGTTTTAGTCCTGGGGGCTAAACAGGTGTGCGTCTCTAAACACATTACTCTCATACCTGCACACACCTCTTGACCTCCACCTATACCCCAACCCTGCCCTCATTTCAGCCATTACTTGGTGCATTTAGCTAACAATACCCAAATTGCTCATATGAACATGTCGTATTCAATCAACCTAATGTCAGACTTATACATTACAAAATTCCCCAAAATGCCTTGAAGCTGACAGGTGAGCAGGTGATGTGAAAAGATATCACAACCACATTTTTTTTTTTTTTTCTTTCCTGAAGAGCTTTGGTGACCAAAAGTATTAGTTTCCACCTGGTGTGCAGGTTCCCATCACAGTCACAGTGTGTCTTTTGAACTTAATGGGTGCTGAAGAGTTTAACTGTTTGAGCTGTAAAAGTCTCACGGTGCTACGACTCTTTTTGCCACCACAATGGATAAAAGAACGATGCACGTAAGAGGAGCAAGAGGAGAGGCGTGCAGAAGACTGTACAAAACAGATGAGACAGAACAAAAGACGGTCGACGGGGAGATAAGGAGAGAGAGCTCGACAGACAGACACACCAGGCGTTTGTGTCTCACCATCCTGTAGTCAGTGAGCTGTCAGCGATCCTCCCTGCCTGCTCTATGGGTACAGCCCCGCGAGCGATGGCATTTCAAATAGCCTTATAAATCAAGAGTTATGTTATGTCACCCTGCCATTGCCATTAACACACAGAAGAGAAAACCACCAGTTTTTTTTTTTTCCTGCAGCACATAGGGTTTCATATTACTCAGTGCATCCCCTACTGAACCATTAATACTCTACATCAGGCTCGCTCTTGGGCCGTAAATGAAATTTGAGAACTTTATCCTCATCGTGGGTCCAAGTCTCAAGAAAACTTAGTAGCGCTCTTGTCGCTCCCAACTCATAGGTTAAGAAATGTGCTCCCTTCCCGCAACAATTGATACCTACTAAAGAGATACCCTTGAGCAAGGCACTTGACCTCCAATAGCTGCAGTGAAACTGCTCATTGGCTAATACTACAAGACTGTGGTGATACTGGGGAGCTCAGCTTCCAGTTTTTTTTTAAATCATTTCTGTAAAGGCACCTGCTTAACAGTAGGGCTGCCCTCTGAAAGTCGGTGAGTCGAATCATCCGTTGGCGACCCCTTGAGTCATCTTCTTTTTGTTTGTTTTTCTTGCCCGTTAGCGTGCATTACATTATATTTTTATATTCTAGCAGGGCGAGCACGCTGAGCACAGTTTCCCACAAGTGGGCTTTAGATATGAATGGTGATAACAGAAAAAAAAAGTCACACCCACAAAGCATAGTAAATGAGATGGGGTCCGTGTTTCAAGACGGTTGTTGACATCGGCGCAGACCCCTGACGCACTGAGGACAGCCCGCCCCGGTTGACAACCGTTCGAGGGTGCAGCGAGCGTTAAAGGCAGAAACATGGTCCACGCAAGTCCGCAGACGCAAATGACAACACCTGGCCCCGCTGGCACAAACACGCGTCCCCCGGTGAACATGCTGACCGTGCGCTCTTACAGAGGAAAGAAACGTCAGTCCTGATGGGGGCAGTATAGAGCTAATCAGAGCGTTTCCATGACCACAGTAGTAAACAAACATGCCGCCTGTGGAGGAGCGTGTACTACTGTGCTTTCTGCACAGAAGGAAGAAAATGTTATGATTTTCAGGTGACACATTCCAGAATGCAATTACTTATGAAATTGATCTTGCGTAGCTGAAAGCGCCCTCAGTCCACGGCCCCCGAGAAGCGGCGAGGTCCGGCCAAGGGGTGCTGTAAAGCTCACGCCCAGAGCCGCGAGCCACTTTCACCAAGCCGACCTAGAGCTGGTCGTGGCACACCACCACGGAGGAAATGCACCGGCAGTGCAGAGGCGACAAGGGGGTCCTCCCACAACGATCCCATTTTCGATTAATTCTGAAACTGTGGCACACCTACCCAGACTGTGATGTTCTGCATTTGACTGTTAATGTGGTTGAAATCATCACTGAAACTCATGGCAGTGGATTTTCTGATTGCTAGATAGACTATATGAAAAAGAAGTGTAGTGAACAGCCAAATCCGATTAGAATAAAAAAATGTGATTCAGGTACAGCCTTAATTAACAGGTCTGCAGTATTAATATAGATCTAGGTTCTTGCAATATATTCAGTTCAATATTCAATATTCAATATATTCCTGTCAGTGTGAAACTAAATGAAAAAAGACACTTTCAAAGTAGTAGTTCAGTATCTCACAAAAGCTTTTGTTTGAAAACCTTTGTTTGACTAAGTGATTTACTCACTCTTCTGTGCCAGAGCGACGCTGTTTCCAAACAACTTACCTTAATGATAGACAGATGGCAAAGGAATTCATTGCTACACCACTGTGCCTCATGTCACCTTGAAAACTTTTTTGCAGCCCCATACGACCCTCCGCACCTGCTGCAAAAACAATTTCCCCCCACAAAGCAAGTCATCCGTACTACATGTAAGTCACGGTTGCCGGGGTTAAATATAGGAATCATGCAGAAAGGGGTAATCAGGAGTTCTCATCGCACTATCCCCCGAGACTGATCCCCGGCGTGTGACATGGCTGTCAAAACACTGACAGATTGTTTTACAACACGCGCACACATACACACACAAACATGCAGCAGCACGCGTGCACACACAAAATCACATTGACAGATTGTTTTACCAACTCCATAGGCTTGACTGACACCTATTCTCCTGGGTACCCTCCCAGCTCCCTGCTTTACGAGGTAAATAATCTAACAATTTGGCTCTGGAAGTTTTGTTATAAAGACCAGCCTTTTTCTTCAGGTGGCATTATGGGTAACTGCTAAATCCATGCAATGAAAAGTTAAAAAATCACTTGCCTTTTTTCCCTCTTATGTCGTTAGTGGTAAACATGATACTATATAGATTTAGCTGTCATTTGATTACAACAACCTTAACATGAAAAACACTTTTTTGTTTTTGTTGTGAAAAAAATGTTTTCTGCTTAAAGTCGAGCTGAAATGAAAAATGCATGTTCAACCCTTTCAGATCACATCTCTGGTCATGTTGTGCAGCTATTTAACATTATGCCAAAGAAATGACAAAAATTACATTTTTTTGTATTTTTATATCAAAAACGATCAAAATCCATTCTTTTTTTCTTCCCTTAAAATAACATGTGACACATTCTTATGTAAGCTAGTACTAATCGATTTCAACCAATAATATCACAGCATCCACCTGTCAATCAATCTGCAACTGCTAGCCGCACAGAGCTACTGTCACAGTTCGCTAGCTAGCAACACCATGGTGCTGTTGGTGCCATGTTTGTTATGACATGCCCACTTTTCAGCCATCAAATCAAATTGCTCCCAACATTATGTCCCACCTGCCTTGCCCATTTTACTCTGAAATACGTCACGATAAAGCTAGATAGGCCTACTCTCAAATTTCCGTTACAGCTCGACTTCAAGGAGCATCAATCTAAATTGTTTCAATTTAACTTCATATTTCTTGATGGAAAACAGACACGCAGATGTGTGGCAGCCAGGTGCCCTGTTGGATTCTGTGTGCCATTCCATTAGCCAAATCGCAAGCTTTTGAACATGTCAAAAATGTAATAACTCTATTAAACCACATTGACATATGACAGTTAATTCTGTTGCCGTATGCCACTATGGAGAATATATTGGTTAAATGCTTCCTGAGACAGATGCTACTTTGAGGCTAATCAGTAGTAATTGATGGTCCAATTGGGTTAGAGTGGCCTTGCTCTGGCCAGTGTCTTTGGCCTGAAGCTGTCTCAGGAAAGGACAGACTGAGAGACACACACTTGTGCTCGCTATGCCAGTGCTTCATAAACTGTTTCTGGATCACATGCAGGGAGAAACAGAACACCTTGTACCCACGTGATGGAAATGTGTGGAGACACCGTCAGACACTGTGACTGGTAATGCTGTCGAAATGGTTTTGTTGTATGTACTGTTGTGTAATAACAACAGTGGTACTGTAACTAGAATAAGACTTGTAGAAAAGCAGCTGTAGTAGTGTGAGCAACAACCCTTTTCACCTGTCATCTATTACTTTTAGCCTCTCTGCATTCATGCTCTCTTCTGATGTAATCCTTCCAACTTTTAGCTGTAATCTCTGCCTCTGTCCAAAAACATCTGCACTGTTTGGCCACCTCTGTGCTTTCGCCACTCGACAGGCCTCAATCTGCAAAACTTGTGATTTTTGACCAGCTATTGTTTTGGGATTGTGGGAAATGGTATCCATTCAAATCTGGTAATAACAGAAACAATACTGTATTTTAAATTACCGTCCCTACATGAAAAGCATTAATGTTGAGGATGTACCCACATCTGAATGTTATTCGGGAAAGCACAAATGATGCGATGGAAACAGATATTTCTTCTATTCGAAGTTGCTAGTTAGTATTCAGGAAAAGCCATGTGTGACATGTCTGTGTGTCAGCCATTATGTTTTTTCAAATCGATTCATATCATTGTGGATGGCTACAAGATACAAAGTCCCATTCTGTTTGCAACATAGGGCTTTGATTTCACTAACTAGTCATTTAATTTAGTATGAAGATGTGGAAATATATTTCATAATTATTATATGCCAATATTAAATCAAGTTGATGCTTTGAAGGGACAATAATTACATTACCAATTAATATTAGGTTAGACAACATTTAACGTGACTTCCGGTATAAACCACGCCCACCTCCGTTTTCTATGCAAATACAGAGAGTTGGTTGAACAGATGAAGATACAAATAATGACATCTCTGAACACCTTTACTGTTGAGCAATGTTATCTTAAAGGGTTGTAGTTACTTCTGGAGCAGAACCTGGTGTCACAGTCTGACTCTGTGCCCCTGACTTTTTAGTTTTATATTTTTCATGTTTGGGGTTTCTGTTGCAAAGACTTTCTGTTTTCTAGAGGTTTTAGTTTTCTGGTTTTGTGTATTCTGTTTCCTGGTTTTC
>JAOVVB010230659.1:0-10407 GCA_028570985.1 Heterobranchus longifilis
GGGTTTGACCAGCCTGAACAGACCTCACAGTGGGGGTGGGCGACTTGTATGGGACCGATTCCCATGCAGCCAGCAGCTTCACTTCCACAAACCGAGGGGAGGGAAGAGACAGAGAGCGAGGAAGAGGGACAGCAGCAGAAAGACAGAGAGGGGGCTCGCAGGGAAACGACAGGAGAAAAAAAAAGGCGCACACAACAGAGACAGAAAGCTGGGCCCCAAAGCATCAAAGGTTGCTAAGGGCCAGAAATGAAGGAGCAACACAGTAAACGCCGCAGCAAAAAGTGCTAAATAAGCCCCCCCCCCCCTCCTATGGTCCAGCGGGTACAGTGCAGACACGGTATGCTCCGCTCTGCAGCTGCGAAAGAATTAAGACAAATATTTCTACAAGTGGAATAAGCTGCCACTTTTCCAGAGTCCGAACAGATGACCAGAATTCAAAAGGTTGTTGTGTCGGAGCTCTATAGAGGCCAACAGGAGAGCATCTGGGTGCCGTAGGCAGGCAGAGGGATGAGTTGAATATATTGTGACATTAATGAGGTTGTCAGACTCCTCGTGATGGAGTGGCTGTGTTTTTGTGCCAGCAAGACTAACACCCTTAAATGCTCATGCTGTTAACCCCTGCTGAACCCTCGCCTCACATACAAAGCAGAGGGGACGATAACACATGCCCTGCTTATGTATGCAGCCTGCTGCACGGACGTACACGTCTGTAGGGCTGTCGTCGATTAAAGAAATTCTTAGTCGGCTAATAATATGATTATGAACGACAGATCTGTAAAACTGAGTTTCTCCACAAAGAATCCTGCAAAAGCACCACTTTAGATCTTGTGTTTACCAGAGATGTGCTCTTTAAGACATTCAGCATGAAAAAAGCATTAAAAATGACTAATGGACTAAAGAAATCTCAGGCGACTAAGACCAAAACGACCGATTAGTCGACTAATTGACTTTTTTCTCCAAGAACTTTTTGTTATGATTGTATAAAACTATATTGCACGGTTAAGTAGACCTCGCCATAATGAATCCTTCCTCTACGTCTACCTGGCTCTGAAACCCGGTGGCATGTGGGCAATTAGTGACTGTGGTACCACTTCTCCCACACAGGGCTAATTACTGACCTGTGGGTTTCATTTAGAGAGAGAGAAAGAGAGAGAGAGGGAGGACATGGGAAGACCCAGTCATTCATTTGTCTTAATTAATTACTCTTCCTCCACCAGGGCTCCTGGCAAGGCCGGCTATTCTAAAAGCTCTTTTGAGAGTAGCCGTTCCAGCACTCCTAACCTGTGAGTAGCCCCGAAGCTTTGCTCTGTGTTTTGGGGAGGACAGAGGCCGCTGTGGACAAATCCTCGATCAGGAATCCACACAGCGCCGTCGTCGTTAAAAGGCGACAAACAGCTCGGGAGCAAAGACGCCTCCGCCGGAGCAGAAGGGGTTAAAAGAGGCAGCGGGGCCAGGTTTGGAGAGGTTAGCGGTGTGATTCATTTTTATTACCACGCAGCCCCTGCAGGCGGCAGGAGCGGCAAATTATTTCTGAAACAAAGTGGAGGGCTCTCATCAGAGCTATTACCTGCCTGTGGCCGAGGGCGGAGCGGAGCCTACAGAGGGTGACAGTGAGAGGCCCGCGTCAGTGAGGGATAGCCGTCCACATCCGTCCACGCTCCGGGACATCTCCCCCAAATGAGAACCGGTGTCTGTGTATGTGTGTGTGTCTCTGTGTGTGTGTGTCACTGTGTGTGTGCCAGTAGACGATAAGGGTAAAGTTAGCTGTTGGACCTCCCCCGCAGTATCCATCAAAATAGTGTGTGGTGTTTTTTATCACGAACATGCCAAGCAATTAGAGGTGACGTGCAAAACACGACGACTCCCAGGTGCTAATTAAAAGAACAACTCCCCTCCAATATGCTGACTGCAGAGATCAGCCACAGTGTAGGACTGAACAAATGTATTATCACAGATTTAACTGTAGCATCGACAGAGACTGCGTTTTAATTAAGTATCCTTTACAAAGGGGTTATAACTAATGGCTTTATTAATGGTGATTTTACATCATTAATGCTTTAAAGTTCAGTTATAAGAACTAATTTGGGGTTGCCAGGTTGTGAAAATTCAATTTGGGTGTTGAAACATCTGAGTTCTTACCTTCTGGAAATCCAGAAAAAATGAAAAATATTAACACCAACAAACACAGATTAAATGATTAAAAGCCTTTTAATGACTTATCAAAGTGCAGGCTTGATGGCTTATTAGAAAGTGATAAACACACGATTAACAACATTTATAACCCTAACCCTCCGCCAAACTACCGGCCCGATTTACATGAAACTTGGTGGGAGGGTGTAGCATGGGCCGAGGAAAGAACCCACTGAAATTTGGAGCGGATCCAAATCACGGGGCCGATACACAAATTATCTTTTACTTTCTTTGATCCATTTCCTTTGCTCTTCGTCGTCACGCAAATACTGGAAACAGCTGTCAACGTGTTGAGCAATAAAATACAACACATCTTCTTTGTAGCATCCATGTTGTTTCCACATTACGACTTAACGCTCATGAACGCACCAAAGTCAGAACAACGACTTCCCGAGGAGCACATAGAGCTAAGATCAGCCTCGAAAAATCAGGCCGCATAGTTTCTGGTCAAGCCCGACTTGAGCCCAAAACACAGCAGCAATTTTGGGCCAGAGCCCCAATTTCCAGTGTAAAAAAATACTAATAATATTAACACATTTTTAGTGTCTTTTCAGTGCGGTAACAGACATTTGTGACACGATCTCCGACATGCGCCTGCAGCCCAGAAACATTTACGTGACCCAATTCAAGCCCGGGGGAATTTTGAGAAATTAAAGCACGACCCGAACCCAGCGGGTCGGGTGGAGCCCAAACAGGTTCGGACAAAGAATCAAATCTGTAGGAGCACGTGAACGCACCACTGGCCTGGGCGGAGGTCTGCGCTCTCAGAACAGAACATTTCCCGGGGGACGACCCCCCCAAACCTACAGAAGCACATTACATTCACAAAAGAAAAAATGAAATTAAACACTGTATTTTGTAATTATGAGTTGCTATCTTGTAATTACAGAAAAGTTGTAATTATGAGATCTCATAATTATGACTAATAATTTTATAATTATATTTCTAATAATATTTTTCATAATTACAAAATATATGAGATCCGGATCTCGTAATGAGATCTTTTCTTGTAATTTGTTGCCGTCGTGCAGAAACCTCGCATCATATTTTGTCATTCTTATTTTTTTTCATAAATCAATCACCCTTTACATCTGTCTGTGGGATTTACAAATATTTCACCAATAAAAACTATGAAAAAGACTGTCTTCGTCTGAAGGTAAGTAGCTCATTAAAATGTTTCAAATCTGCTTTTTTTCCTTTCCTGAAAAGTAAAGGTATTGGACATACAAGGTTTTTACCTGATATTGACAAATTATGAGATAGTAACTCATAATTATGAGATAAGGTATATATTTTTTCTTTTGTGAATGCAATGCACTTCTGTACAAACACGTTTTATATGTTTTCCCCCCCAAATGTTGAAAGGAAACCTCCACCCTTGCTTATAACTGATCTAAAAAGCCATTACTTACAACTTTATGACGGGTGCCTTATTAGAACATGGTACCATGCATTCTTCAACAAGGTCTAAAAACAGGTGACACATATACATGCACATATGCATGTATATAAGCATGCTTCCCATTATGATGCCTGTAATCAGTCTGACGCTCCTGTGCGCATCTGCGTACGACAAATCTATATATTGTGTTCTTTCGATCCAGGATATCATAAGCTAAACCAATCTTGTGGATGAATGCCTTTAAGTTAAATCTCAAAAATGCAAGGGGGTAAAACTAGTCTTGCAGGAGACATTCAATCAGACAGTGAGTTGATATTCAGGTAGTTACTGAATCGTTTAGATTAGGTGTCACTAATGTTTAGTGGGACTCGGGAGCCACACACTGCCTGCCTGGGTGCCATCACAAAGCTGCTGCATGTCACCGATGTGACACAATTAAAATCCTCTCGTATGTGCTGCGCTCAAGCACAGGCGGAGATTTCAGGGGGGATGCAGGGGGCACGTCCCCATCAATATTTACAACATGTGCATTTGTCCCCTCCAATAAAAACATGAAAGTATTTTGAAGAAATGAACCCTGGGAACTCTGCAATAGAAATGGTGCCTATACATCAGTATTTGTACTTATTGTGATGTCATCTTCACATCCCTAAAATCTGTACAGCCGCAGCTAAAAGGTCATGGAAGTCAATAAACCATAAAAATTATTAAATGTCTAGAAATTGTGTCATAAATTTAAAAAAAGACAAAAATTGTAGCGTCACTGTGTCACCAGTTGGACAGCGTTGATATTGGCCATCCAGACGTATCGGTGTGACGCACTTTCCAGACTTTTCGCGGGGATTGCATTTGACAATCGCCACTGAAGTGTGAGTGTAAATAATCCATATATATTTAAGACTTGACTTGCCAAATTTCATATGTATACATGAACATTTACATGTTTAATTACTATATTTAATGACTTTGCTGATATAAAGCAGTGAGAACGTCCAGGCGACGATCTTTCCCTGTTTAAAGAACGCTAAAAAGATTTTACTGCATAGTTTGGAGTTGTTGAAGCAAAAGTAAATTATTTAAATGATGTTCTGTTTGAAAGGTAAGAAGTTAGACTATTTATACTATAAACTGAAAACATTACACGTTCATTTATATTCATAGTTAAAGTGAAATTTTAGTGAAAAACTGTCCGACTCATGTCCGCAGGATTTTCTATAAAAATGTACTAAATAAACTAAATAAACAAAATATTTCTAAATGACCAAAATATTTCTTAACACTCTATAAGTTATGATTTAAATTTTTGGTTTTTTGATGTTAGTTTTATGTGTCACATGGTTTTGCACTGCACATAGCGTAATGACGTCATCACCAGCGTACAACGTGATGATGAGAAAGACTGAAGCCTTCGCTTTCTGCTGCAAAAAGAACGAATGCTCGAGATATTATGGTTTTTATTTTAGATCGATTTAAACAGGATCATGTAAACAACGGTCTGGTCATCGGGTTAAAGACATTTCCACCAGAAATTGGTGTATTAAAAAAGTCACCAGAATGCAGGAAATTAAGTGTTTAACGCTCACGATTTCCTGAGGGAGGACCCCCAGACCCTCCGCTTTAAATGTGTCCCTCCCACTGTTGAAACGAAACCTACGCCCTTGTGCTCAAGTTAAGAGGAGCATATGAAAAGAGAAAGTCAGGTCAGGATTCACGGTTAAAAGAAAGAAATAAATACATCCCATTGAGTTGGTTATAATTCATCATTTGTGATAAAACAAAAATAATTTGATACCAACGTTTCACCCACAAGGGTACATTGTTCTATCAGCAACGAAATCATCAGCATCTCAGTAACCAGTGGCCATGTATGATATTTACAACTGCTGTGTTTTGTCTGAAGATTACTTATGCTGCAAATGAGATTTATTGTTTGACAGTGAAAACTAATGGAGATGCTGCTGCGGGATAAGATCGGATTTTTTAGACAATGAAGAACCTTCCTGCCCGAGGCGACGTGCGACTGACAGCGGTAGGGAGACAGGAATCAACATCAATAATCTTTCATCAAGTCCACAGCGGAGCACTTTAGCACAGATACCATTCAATAAATAACTGTAGGCCATCATTCAGTTCTGAACTGGCCAGAGAGCGCAGGATGGATTCAGGAGGAAAAGGCCCGAGACTACCGGTGGAATGAAAAAACAATGATTAGCAAACTGAAACTTAGTTTTATATGGTCGCAGCATGTGCACATGAAAAAGTCTCTTATGAGCAGCAGTGATTTTGTGCAGATAAAACTGCTCCATTGACAAAATAAAGGTACTCACTTTAACTGGTATTGTAGTGCTACAAGTTTAAAAGCATAAATACTGCAGTAACCAGAGCCATACATTCATGTGACTGACATCACAGATTTGGGAAAAGGTTAGATAGATAAGAGATATGAATTTGTGTCATTATTAGGATCAGAATTGACCAATATTAGGTTTAAATAAATACATCTTTCCTGTTAATCGTTTCTGTTTGCAGCACTTAATTGATTTGATGATGAATTTTCTTTTTGCATGTAATGCAATGTTTTGAATGTATATAATGTACATACTTGTTTGTAAAAATGGTGTGGTTTCTGTGTCGGACTCCAGGAAGATTAGTTGACGTCGTGGTGTTCGGGATCCTAATAAACTAAAGTAAATCAGTCAGGTTGTCCACTGCTGATATGATGGCTGTTCTTTGACCTCGATATAAACCTGCCATTTTAACTTCTTAATTAAATTGTTCAATCCCGTCTTTAATGTGAATCGATTCTTTAATTTTCATGACACGTTGTCTTTAGTAATCTATCTGCCATCACACAGTTATGGTGGGTAAAGAGCTACAAACCCTCACTCTTAAGTTTCATTAGAGACTCAAGGGGAAGTTTGTCACATCACATCATGGTCTTAAGATTTTAGTTTTTTTCAATCCTGCAAGAATAACTGTATACTTGAAATAAATGAAAAATAGTGATGAAAATATAAGCAGCTTCTGTGAAATAAAATCTGTATTGGCGTTGAAAAAAACGAGACAGTATCATTTCAAAGCTGAAATTAAGCCTGGCACTGATTATTGTTTTCATTGTTAATTAATATATTGCTTATTGTTAATATTCTTAACCATTCATATAAGTTGTTACGCAATAAAGACTCATATTAAGTTCCCAGAGTGAAATCTTTTAGTTAATTTTAAATACAATACTACTTTCCGTACAACACAATACTATAAATTAGAGAAAAACATCAAATCTTCACATGTATATCAACTGATACTACGGTTTCTGAGCACCCCATGGTTTATCAGTAATACATGTATGTTATTTTACAATTACATGTTATACAGTTTCCACTATGATGGACAATAAAGTTGTATTGTATTGAATTAATCCACTAAATGCTTAAATGTATCATTTAACAATAAGAAAGCACTCAGAGAATGCATACCTCCACCAAGGCTGCACAATCCACTAAATCAAAATTGAAATCCAATCACTGGCCAGTAATCCAACTTTTGATAGATTTCAGAGAAATTTGGTGCAAAAGTTTTTGAGGTATCCTGCTAACATATAAACATGACAGGACACAAACAGAGCTGCTGCTTATACAGCTAAAATACACACAATACTGTCTATGTCTGCTAATATATCAAAGTACATCAACTTAATCTATGTGGTATCAATAATATCTCAACTAATTAGCTGGCAACACAACATAAACCTGAGTAAAGCCTTAAAAATGTATTAATATTATTTCTGAGCCATGACAGCAGCAGCAGCAGCAGCAGCAGCAGCAGCAGCAGTAGTAGTAGTAGTAGTAGTAGCAGTAGTAACAGTAGTAGTAGCAGTAGTAGTAGTAGTAGTAGTAGCAGTAGTAGTAGTAGTAGTAGCAGCAGCAGCAGTAGTAGTAGTAGTAGTAGTAGTATAAAAAGAAATCAGCTCCTCTGTTGATATGTCACTTTTCATAACAAAGTTACAAAGCTGTGATGTTAAAACAGTCTAAAGCCACCAGGGAGAGCCTACAGACAGTCTTTGCTGTGACACACAGAGTGATGACCCGGCCCCGTGTGATGGATATGTGACACGGCAGCTTGGGGCCCGAGGGCCTGGCTCTTGGGGAGGGGTTTAGCCATAATGGTGTGCTTAATTACCTGCACAGCCACACAGCAGGTCATTAGTCAGACTGGGACGCTAGGTCTCACCTGTCACCACGAGATAAACAATCCTCCTACCAGATCTGGGTACCTCAGAGGAAAGGGAGCTCATAGTCATCCGGGTACGTTAGCGCAGGGCAGTACAGGGTAAGTGGCAAAGTATAATTTAAGAGATGGATACAGTATTATTAAAAAGATGGGAAGCTACTTGATTGGTTCCAAAAGTAAAAAAAGGAAGGAAGTTAAACGTACAATATTTCCTGGTGGTAGGGGTCTCTCAATCAAAGCAATAACAAAAGGTAGAGTTTGGTGATGTTTCTCTCTGTTAGGATTCCTTCAGTGTTCATCATAATAACCCAATTATCCAATTATCTCCTCCTCCCCAAAACAAACGGGCCAGGTGATTAAAACCACTAAAAACACTGAATAAAGCATTTGCACGTTAAAAAATCAGTGTTTCTCCAACGCTGTTCGGCATGTCGGCGGAGGGACTGCGAGCCGAGCTGCTGCTAACGTTTGATCAGCTTGTTTCTCTGATAACTTAACATCCAGACTTTAGACTTAGACTAAAATCCTCCATCTGGTTAAAATATATAGTTAAAGATCTAAAAAGTGTTTCGTAAAAACGTGGCTTAAAACTAGCAGATATGACGCCATTGACAGGCGACCAAATGTAACAGACCCCTGGCTTGAATAAAATGACAGATTTCTCTGGGTTTGAAAACTGTTGGAAACATTTGGGATAATGTAAGTACATAACTCAACAAAATATAGAACATAGGTCTAGTCGTTTTTAGACATTTTAATGCGGAAATGTTACATGTTTTACCTTTAAGTTTTATAAGTTTGGAAAAATTCCACATTACTACTGACTATTAAACTCTCACGGATATTGAGCAGGATCAAAGGGCTCGTGCTGGTTTCACATGTGGTTTAGATTAAAAGATATTTTCTTAATTAGCTCTTAAGCTACTTGCTTTTTAACCACGCGTTCGCAAAGACATTGCATCATGTTAACTGAATGGACAAAGAGGACGCAGCATACACAGAGCAGCCATCGTGCGTTCGTGAAGTTAAAAGCAAGTATATCTCCGGCTTTACATGTAAAGTGACAAACTTAATGGATTTAGAGTTAGTCGGGGCATTTATCTGGTAAGTGCAAAAATGTCACACAGGTCACTTCTTTCATGAATTACGGTTTTCAAGTGAAGTCAGTGGAGGGACAGACGCTCAAGACAACAGATACTCTGGTGGAAATATGAGATAATATATCCTAAAATGAAGACAGAGGGATTCAGAAGCCAACAAAGTCCTGACAGAAGCATTGCGATCAATGTATACAGGATGGACTGCTGCTAAAACAGAAAATACTGCGTCCTTGGCTCAGCAGACTCACATTTATGGACCCCCGGTGCTTCTTATGGAGCATGTTGTGGTGTGAACTGCCGGTGCTGAAATGTGGGTGGCTAATAAACGGCAGGTAATGGAGAGAAGACGGTGCTGCCTTCCCATTCTATAATCTCCGTACGCTTCATTAAGCAGCACCTTTATTTGCAGAAGGATGCTCACCTGGTGCTGTCGCTGCCCGGCTTGGTGTAGCCCTCCAGCGCCCCCTCCCACACGCTGTTGGCCATCGCGTTGCCGATGGCCGTCATCACCATGCTGAGCTCCACCGGCCAGTCGTCCAGGTCCAGGGAGCGCACGCGGGACAGGTGGGTGCCCAGGTTTCTGTGGATCCCGGAGCACTCGATGCACATCAGGGCGCCCAGGTTCAGACTGGCCCAGTCCGGGTCTGCAAGACAGAGGAGAAGAAAGCATTACAACAATAGCTTTAGCTATAGCGTTTGATTTTTCATCTCTGTAACCTCTCCTGGAGAAAAGGTTTTGTAAGGATTACACTACATTTCAACTGTCTAAAAAATAACTTCTAGTTATGGTCAGAAAAGCAGGAATCTTAACTTTGTACTAATTGTATTTTAATGATTTTAGCTGTTTAACACTGTTAAGTACTGCCGATACTTAAAGTTAGGTTGCATAATAACACAAAAGACAACATTTGAATTTATTTTAACAATATAATGAAATACTTTTTTGCAGCTATTATGTTATTTATACTTGCATATTTTATTCAGTTATTATTATTATTATTATTATTATTATTATTATTATTTATTTGAGCAGGGAGGGAATTGCGGGGTGTGTGGGGGATATTACTGACTAAAAAGAAAAAAACATGAATCTGTAACACTGTATCATCATTTGTGCAGATTGCTGTATACAATTTGGTTATAAAAAAGATATGATACAGCTACTTTTCAAGTAAATATAACAACATTATCTTAAAAGTGTAATTACTTTTTAAAACAAGTTTGGGTCACAATGTCACTTCATTGGTGGTGACTGAAATTTGTGTTTTCTTCTAATAAGTAAATAGTGAATAAAATAGGGCGATATTTGGGGGCATGTTTCCCATGAATGGCTGCTGTTTGCTCGTCCAACTTCAGCTCCATCGAAAAGACTTTCTGTAGTAACTGGCAGCAATGGCAGTGAGCAAGCCATTTTCACTGTAAATACTATTTTTCTAAGAGTGTTTTATATCTTTATTTTCTATTTTTATTCATGTGTGCACCTTT